>MPUH01000155.1:0-93286 GCA_001970955.1 Stentor coeruleus | reverse complement strand
CTAGAATTTACTACTGAATAGGTTGAAGAGCCTGAAATATTGAAGAATGTAAAATTGTCAGGATTTTCTCCGTATATCACCGGAATAACTATTTCTTTTTGTTGAGACATAGAAATTATGGCCGAAATTTCCTGAGGAGGCTCTCCAATTTGAAGCTTGATTGAAAAGAGGCCTTGAGTTTCAAAGATTTCACCCTCATTAAAAACTTTAGCATTATTCTCTAGTTTTGTTAGAGGATATTTTCTGAGAGCTTGAGCTAAGCCTAGAAATAAGAGTAAATACACCATTTATTATCCAATATTTTCTATTACAACGATAAATCAAATAATAAGTTAAATGCTATAGAAAGCATATTTTCAATTGGAAATATCATCTTGATTGAAATAAGATTTCATTGATATAATTGAAGTGTTACTGATTTTATAATTCTTTTATTAATAATAATTAGTAATATTATTATCATAAATGTCAAACACCTCTTCACAAGTCTCAGATTTCAGTACAAGTTTTATAATAAAAGCCACTCTTCTTGTAACCATATGTAACTTTGTCATGGGTACCACTTATACAGGTTATGAAATCGGCACTTGTAATACAACAGAAAAACATCTTGCTTATTATCTAGCCTGGGAAGATAATAAATCCACATACGTAACAATATCATCAACAATTATGTGCCTTGGTGCTGCATTAGGTTCTCTATTAACAGGAAAGCTAACAAATTATTATGGAAGAAGAAAAGCTATTATTATCAACAATACTTTTATGTTAATATTTGTATGTATTGTAAAAAGTATTTAGAGGATTATAGAACAAAAGTATTTGTTTCTAGCAATGAGATTTATGTCTGGTATATGCACTGGTATTTGTTCTACGATCCCACCAATATATTTACATGAAATCGCCCCTAAAGAAACAATTGGATTTTTAGGGGTTTTTATACAGCTTATGATTACTTTAGGTATTTTAGTTAGTTTTTTGCTTGCCCAGATTTTTGAAATGTTTTTAAATGAGTATATAATGTGGAAAATACTATTGATTGTCCCGGTAGTACCTTTATTTATCCAAAGTTACCTTTTTATGTGCCATTTTACTTTTGATACACCTAAATGGCTTTTGTTTATGTCTAGAGGTTCAGATATGGAAATGGTGTTGAGGAAAATTTATAAACCTTGGGCTTGGCAGAGTAGGATAAGTTTTTTAGAAGAAGAAAAAGTGTCTATTAAAAGCATCCATGAAAATCTACCTGGACTTTTAGCTAGATCATGGGGTAAGCCAATGGCTTTAGTTTATATTCTTTGTTTCATCCAACAGTTTTCAGGGATTAATCTGTCGATTTTCTATTCAAGTTCAACAGTTGAAGATTTTTCTCTTAATGAACGTGCATCTTTATTAACAACTATTTTAGGTTCAGTAAACTTTGTCTCTGTATTCCTTGCGTTATTTCTTATAAATAAGTTTGGACGTAAAATTTTACTTCTTCAAGGATTACTAGGTATGGGTAGTTGTTATGTTGTATTTATACTTATTGGGTACTTTTATCAGTATACATTTAGTGGGTGGATACAATTTTCTATGCTGATAATATCTGTGATATTTTATGAAACAAGTCTTGGATCTGTACTTTGGGTTTATATAACTGAAGTTTTAGCTGTTGGGTGGATTGGTAGTGTAGTTTGCTTACATTGGCTATTTGCATCAATTATAGCAGGAACTTATCCTTTTCTCCTAAAATCAAACCAATATATGAGTATTAAAATCCTATACTCAATCTTCGCATTTATACTATTTTGTGGATATTTCTTAGTAAGATATCTAGCTATTGATACTAAAAATATTCCAATTGAAACTATTACTAAACAGCTTATTGGGGAAAAAGATTTTATGCTTGACTCAACGCAGCCTGTATCAAAATTAATATCTTAAATCTAATTATTATAAATGCATTTGATTTTCGGTAGTATAATATCTCTGAAAGTATATGATTTGCTTACAAGATTTTCTTTTAGAAGCTGATCTTCTTTATTTGTTAAATTTTTTGCATATGCGCGTTTACGTTTAGAGAATTCTTCAAAAGTTTCTCTACCACTTGGGAGCTTTTTGACTTCACTAGCTTCCATTAAAGCTGTTATATGTCGTCTATGGCTAGTAAGTTTGGATCTTAGCATATTACTAAGGCTTTTATTATTGAACTTTTCTCCAATTTTTTCTTTGACCAGATCGCGTTCTTGTTCAGTGAGGATATCGAGAACTTCTGACCATTTAAAAGCGAAGATAAAACTTGATTGGGAGGTTTTTGCTATTGTTTTCCTTTTTGTTTGGTCAACAGCATCACTTAAACCAAAATACTCATTAGCTGAAACACTTATAATCGGCGTATAAAAGTTCTGCTCAACAATAAGTTTTTCCCTTTTTTTAAACCCAATCGGCAAATCATTTACCGACCTAAGTTTTATTTGTGAGCTTAATTCGACTTTCCCAGAAAGTACAATAAAAAAATAATCCGCCTCACTTCCAATACTATAAACAATTTCATCTTTTTCATATTGCAAAGATATCGCACTCATAGCAATTTTTTCTAAACGTAACATCCTAACTTCTTCAAATATCGGTAATGATTTCAATACTGTTGTCGCTTGTTTAAGTTGTTTAATTCTATTATGCATAAATAAAGTCCTATATAAATCTTCAGTAATCAAAATTGCATTTACCGTACCATGGGCAACAGCAGGAATATTTCGATTTTCTATTATTTGAAACTCACCAACCGCATTGTATTTTGTGATATAAAGTTGATTGTCTAATAAAACTGTTCCTTTTAATATAATATTTACAGTCTTAGCTTCAGGGTTGAATAGTGAAGCACCATCATTATAGCTTTCACAGAAAAATTTACGTAAAAGGCTTCGGGCATTGAAGACATTACCGAAAAAAAAAGATGACTGGATGAATAAATCTATAGCGTCAACTTCAGAGTCTTTACGTTGAGAGGACTCTTTTTGGAAAATCGGGACAAGGTCTATTTTTTCGAGTGAATCGTATTCTTTGAATATTTCTTGGAAGTCGTTTCTTTGTACAAGCCATGAAGGGTATATTGGAGGATACTCAGGGCTTTTAACGCTTTGAATTCTACTAGTTGCAAGGTAGCTTAGTCTGCTTGGAGAAGGGGTGTATCTGTGTGGAATACTATTAAGTGAGATTTTCGACATTGAATTTTACGTTATTATTATTTTAAATATTATCGATTTTATGTATTTATATTTTATATTTGTTAAGAGTCTTGGAAATATTGTATGGAATGAATAGTAACTGAGAAGTGTAGAATTTTTTATTTTCGAATGCTTTGCAAATTTATGTGTAAATATAAATGCCGGCTTCTTCGATATGAAAGATTAACCAAAATTTTGATTATGATTTCATTTTATCTCATACGATTTATACTGTAATCATATAATATTAAGTCTAATAAAATCTATAAATATATTTTTTTCTCTAAGCTAACAGTCAAAGTTCTTAAACTGCATTTTACCAAAATTCAAATAATTATATTCTCCTTTACATATTACATCAATTTGCCCTTAAAAACCATACAAAAATCCTAAACTATTTTCCCTTATTTCCCATACATAAGGCATAATTCTCCAAAAATCTTTCTTAAACCCTAATCCTACACTTCCCTTTTATAAACCCAAACATCACCCCTTAATAAACTTAAAACTATGGAAAATCAGCATATTTTTCTCCCAGCTTTTCCAATAAAAGCAAGCCATAGATTCAAATCTCACTCTCGAAAAAACTCCGACAACCAATCCAAAGCCAAAGACATAACAAAATATTCAAACCTAACAACGAAACACTCAAATTTCCAAGAAAGCTTAAACATGCTTAAAATACCTGAAAAAATATGTAGAGACCTCTGTATTCTAAAAAACCATCAAGTCTCTAATTCAGGTATCATTAGTTATCGTAACCAAAACAATTTCTGTGAAATGAATGCATTGATAATGACTCCGATAAGATTAACAAATGTTGAGATTTGCTTACCTGAATATTCAGACCTAGGCAGTCCAAAAGTGAAGCCAAGGAAAATCTTAACATCAAACAACAAGAAAAGGTTATTAGAAAACAAATATTATACACGTTCTTTAGGAAATGTTCCTGCTGAGATTATTGCTACTGGATACTCATCTAGGGTTAGTAGTGCAAGGCCAAGATTGGTAGGTATTAGAAAAAGTGATAGGTTTTTGATGAGCAAATCAGAACATTTTTCACATGTTTTGATTAGAAATGGGACAAGTAGGGAATCTAATTTATCACCGAGGAAGGCTCCTGAGCAAAATAGAGTTAATGAATGTGAGAGTGTCTCACCGAATAATTATTCGCCGGTTTATATTAATAATTTTGAAATTTAGGAGATTTAGAATGATGTGGGAAATTTTTGGTTTTGGATAAGATTTTTGGAAGATTGGATTGGTTGTGTTTGGGAAAAGGATTGGGGTTTAGATAGGATTTTTGGGTAAGGGTTAGAAATTGTGCTTAAATTGTGAAGGCTTAAGGATTAGATTTGATAGGTTTTAAATGATTTGGTAGTTTAGTAGATTTTTTTTTTAAAGTGTAAATTGGATAGAATTTGATGTGTGATTGGATTAAAAAACAAAGTTTTAGATGATAGGAGGATAATTGGGAATTAGGATATGAAAGTTTTTTTAATTAAAATATATGCGGATTTTTGTAATGAATAATTTAATTTAGAAAAGAATTTGTTGATAGAATTTATCATAAAATAATTTACAAAATCAAAACTTTTTATTAATTGTAAATTATGAAGCACGGTCATTTAAATATATATTAACCAAAACTATTTTTAAGTTATTAATCGTATTAGAATGCAAATTAATAATTTCCCTATATTTATATTATAAAATATTGATGAAAATCAATTTACCTCTTAACCAAAAACTAAACATAAAAAATTGTATTAAAAAACTATCAATACCATATATCATCCTAGAAAATCTTAATCCTCCAAAACAATCCATACATACCCATTTTTTATTACTAAACCTTTTTAAATCACTCTATCAATAAGCTTCTTCACTAATATCATCTTATTTTAAAAAAAAAATCTCATATCTAAATCAAAAATTCATTTTCTCATACAAAATACTTAGTATTTCAAATTCTTTCTTATTATTCTCCTCAATAATACACATTGAAAATCTATACAATTTCTAATTATCATCAACATAGATAAATCAACAAAATTCCATAAATTTCCTACCTGAACTAGATGAAAAGCTTTTAAATTCCACAACTGCAAAATCTGTCTGATTCAAACGTGTAGCATGTTTTCCAAAAGTATTTGAGTACTTTAAATTAGCTTTTGATGATTATGAGAATTTTATTTTGAAATTAGATTTAAAAATCCAAACTAAGAGATTTTCGTTTTGATCATGGCAAGTTTATGTATTTTGTTTGTATTTTTGATAATATAAGAGGTTTATGGTTAAAAAACTAATATTATGAAGGATTTTGATGCATATTAAGTAATGCTAATAATCTTGGATAGTCATCAGGGTTCAAAGGTATTAGTCTACAAGGGATTCCTTCACCCATTGTTATCTGGATACCTTTATCTTGAGTTTTTGGAATCTCTGCTTGGACAGCCTCTGAAATTACTTCAGGGTTTTTTTCAGGCTCTTTGTAGTTGGGTTTCTGGTAGTATCTTGGTCTGTATCTAGTCTTTTGAGAATACCTGTTGTAGTTCTTAGGGTAATAGCCTGACATTATTAGATTATTTAAGTAATTATTGAATATATATTAGGGGAAATAAGAAAATTTGAGATGTGATTTAGTTTAACTTGATTACAATTATCAGTTATTTTTTAAACAAATTATGTAGTGGCAACAGATTCTTCATAAATCTATGGAGTGAATAAAATTTTATTTGATAAATAATTTTATTTGTATAGCAAGCAAATTTATATAAAAACATATTGTTTATTATTAAAAGGATGAAAGTATCTTAAATAACAAGGGTAAATTGCTTAATCCTATATATATATATAAAAAATTGTAGTATTACTTTAAAAGTTGCACTGCAACAAATTTTTAAATTGAATTCCTTTATCAAATTCTGTGTCAAATATTTGTAATAAGATGTATACAATTTGATGAAAAAAGCCTTTGACGACTACACATCAGCTTTATAAGGTTTCTATTTGAGAAGATTACTAATTTATATAAGAAAGAGGATGAGAATTTATATATTCTAAATGAAAGATTTAGTTTTAGAATTTTGTCACACATCAAAATTTATCACAAATATTAGCACTTAAGATTTAGCTAATAGACTATAATACCTTAATTATTTATTATAAAATTATAAGTAGTTCGAGATATTTATAAAATATAAGATAACTAATTATATTAGGATAATAGTAAAAAACTGAAAAACAAAATCAACAGACCTTAAAAATAAATACATTTAAATGAATTTAAAGATATACAATCAAACTTTATTTCTATTAGATAAAATGTCTATAAATACTAAAATGGAGCTTCCTTCTAAGAGATCATATCTCGAAAATCAGTTTATTCAATGCCCTGAGAAAAAAATCAAAACCCCGCAACATGAAAATTCTTCTAAATTATTTTTCAAGCCGGCTCTTTTGACAAAAAACATTTGGATAGAAATTTTTGAATTCCTAGACACAAAGACTTATTTATTAGTTATCCCAAATATTAATAAATTCTTTAACACCTTAGTCAAGGATTATGCAAATTATAAATCACTTTTAAGTTTCAAAATACTAGTAGAACATTCAGAGTCTAGAATTTATTGCAGGATAATACAAATAGCAATGAGTTTAAGCCCTTAGCATTTTTTCTAATCTATCTCTATATAATTTATTACAGGATAGTTAACAGCAAATGTGTTGATTATATATTAAAAACCAAGGTACTTAAAAAATTAGATCTCAACTTTAAAAGAGCAAAAATGGATTTTGATGGTGATCTTAGGTCAAATTTGAATTTCAATCAAATTCTTTCACCAATACAAACTTTAAAAACTTTAAAAATACTAAAAATAAAGGGTTTTAGTAATTTTAGAGAAGAAGCTTTACAATTTATAATGCTTTTAGAAAATCTAGAAGAACTTAAGATAAAATCTGATAGTATATCCCTTGAAACATTTTTAAGAAGATACATAAGGAATAATACAGAAATTTTAAAACAAAAAACGCTTTTGAAAAAACTATCTCTAAATGCATACTATGATGAGATATTTAATGATTTAGATTGCAATATTGGCCTTGAAAAATTCTCTCTAAAACCATTTAAAAATCCTAATATCTTCACTATGCCAAATTTTTTGAAATATAACTACAATTTAAAATGTATCAAACTTCCTGATCATTTTTGTTTCGATGAATCTTCATTATTAGACTTCCTGCATTTTATACAAAGAAGTAAAACATTAGAAGAGTTGCATGTTAATCAATCAGTTCTCTCAGCTCCAGAATTGTTTATTTCTGTTATTAAATGCAATAAGAGTTTAAAAATTTTAGCTTTAAATCATTTTAACCAAGAAGGTTATACATTAGCAACTAGTTCAAATATTGTATGTGATTTTTTTTATGCTATTGCTAATACTTCAATTGAAGATTTGTCGTTAACAACTATTATTTATAATAAAGCTAAAATTTATTTCAAAAAGATGATGAATTCTTTAAGTCCAATAGAGTTTAGAAATCAAATAAAAAAGTTGCATAAGTCCTTAAACTACTTATTATCAAAATCAAATAAATTGAGAAAAATTGATATACGTATACCTGATATCCCTTATAAATATGTTAAAAAATTTGCTGAATTAATAATCAAACATGTGAAAATAGGAAATATTGAATGCTTTGCTGGTTATGATTTGAAAATGCTTATGGAAAATAAAATCGATATCATGACTATTAGGAAAAAAGGTAATAAGCTTTCTAATAATTCTTGTATTCTTGTTGAGATTATTAGGAAATTCCTAGGTAAAGCTGATAAGATTTTCAGAATTATTTCTCAAAGTCAATGTAAAAGTGAGATTTATGTTGATAAATTTATGGAAAGCATAAGTAGAAATGAGAGATTAATAATAAACTCTGAGAAAACAAATGTTATTGCTGGAAGCTATTCGCCATTACATTATTTCTCAATGCTGGTTATATCTAAAAGAATTATCAATTTAAAAGAACTAGATATTAGAAACTATAAATTAAATTGCTATCAAATCATATTACCAAAGCTTTTAAAAAATTTAAAGTCTTTGGAAAAACTAAAATTTCTGACTGTAGATTGTGAGAAAAATAACTTAATCAAAATTTTCAAAGCCATCTTCTCTCTTAAAAATATCTCACTAATAAATTGGGATTTAATATCAAAAAACAATTTAGATTTTACTGAAATTTTTAATGGCTTAGCTAAGCATCAATCACTTAGAAAATTCAAACTAGAAAATTCTGGGTTTAAAATAGAAAATTACAATACACTTGAAAACTTTGTAGCTCAATCAAGACTTATATCTTTGAACCTGTATGAAATAAATTTTACTTATGATAGTATATCTCAGCTTGCAAATGGACTTAAAAGAAATAATACAATTACTCGTTTAAGATTAGAAAAATTGCAGAATAATAAAATAGAAGATCCAATTGAGCTAATTACAGGATTTTTAGAGATATTAGAGATTCTTGAGTCAAAAAAATATTATGAAAGAATTTCAATGTTTTTTAAAAATAAAGTAAAAGAAAAAAGCATAATGGCTGATGATATGGCTGAGTTTTTTTTGTCAAAAATTAATAACATACTTTTAAACAATCGAAAACTTGAAGAATTCAATGTATTTTTAATAATTCCTTTTAAATATTTTCTGAAATACAGTGAAATATTATCGAATGCTTATGAAAATAGTGAAATATTAAAAACTATTAACTTTATTGATTTGAAATCTAATTTGTCAGATTTCGAAAAAACTAGTGCGATTGTAAAAGAATGGTATATAAGAGGTTATCCTTTTATTTGTGGAAGTTCAAAAGTGATTTATAATTATTGCTTTTATAAGCTGATGGGAGTTTTTATTATTGATTTCATTAAAAAATGCAAACCATTAATTGCTTATAAAATAGCAGAAATACTAATCAAAATCGATAATGCAAAAACGGTAAAAAAATTATATTTAAACATGGAGTATGCTAACAATTTTTCTGATGTTTATAAATTAAACTTGCTTGAAAACTTTTTCTCTTTAGAAGAACTAAACTTGTCAATATACATGAATTCTTTTACGAAATTAGCACTTATTGAAAGAAATTTGCAGAAACTTGAATACTTACATACCATAAAATTTACAGACTCAATGAATGGAGATGATAATTTTACTGTCTTTTTTTCAGCAAAAAACTTAACTTACCTAAAACTTTTTAATAGCAACATAAAGCAAACATGCCTAGAAGACTTATCTGAAAAAATAAAATCTTCAAAGCTTGAAAAATTAACTTTAAAAAATATTGATTACATGACCAAAGATTGTAGGAATGAATCATTTCTATACCTAATCAAAGCTATAACTTGCTCTAGTTTAAAAAAATTAAAAATTTATATTGCCTATACCCCGGAATTGCTAAATATTCTTATCGATAATCTTGAAAAGTTTACAAGTCTTGAGTGCATAGGTATATCATTATCAGAAAATTATGAAAGTTTTAATATTCCTATAAAAAATCTTATATCAGTATTACAAGATGAAAACACAAGTCTTTACAAATTGAAAGTTAATAATTATGTTTGGAATATAAAAAATATTAGAGACAAAGTAGAATTAGAAATTAATAGATGCAGACTGAATCCAGCAGATTTGATAGTCCTTCGTGAAATATGTGAGAGAAAGATTATGCCAATTTTGAATAGTATAAATTTATCAGATAATATAGGAATTGTTGATAAGAATTTTGTTGAAAGTATGACAAGAATTATTATAGCTTTAGGACACTGTGAAATTATAATAAGAAACTCAGAGTGCAATCAGGAACATGTAGTAAAGATTAAAAACTTGTTGGGGTATGCAAGAAGTTCTTTATTGAAAATTCAAATATCATAGAATTAGGTTTTAATAAGATTAGGATTAATAAATTAGAAATATGCTTTTATATTTTTCAATATAAACTAAAATATTAGATTATTTCTTTTATATAGAAATTTATAATAAGCCCATTAAGTATAATTATTAGCTTGAGTAGATATAAAAATATTCACTTTAATATAAACCAAAATTAAATTTATAATCTTTCTAAGGAGAGAGAAATAGCGAAAGGTTAATTTAAAGTCTCCAAAAAATATGTTTAGAAAATGGTCTAAAGCCATTTGGTTTAGAGATATTTAATATAAAATATAGTTTATTTTAAATCTAATTATCTTGAAAAAATAATATATATATGAATATAATTAATATATATTTTTCATACCAAAAAAACAAATATGAATAGATTAATCTTAAGGAAATACAAATTTTCTATGTATTTTATAACTATGCAAAAAAATAATAAAGGTATTAAAAGATCAAAAACAGTTTTCTATCAAATAACAACTTTTTATCAAAAGTAAATCAGCGATTTATATAATAATTATGAAAAGGAATTTAACTGTGAAAAATCACTTAACGTTTAATTCACTGTAGTAATAATAATTATTATTATGATATATTAAAAAAAACCTACAATCCTCATAATTCTTATAAACAAAATCATTATTTCTCCCTATAAATTTCCATCTCTCTTAATATCTGAATCACTATTAAAATATAAAAATTAATATCCTATGTTGCTCTTGACCATAGTATACCTTGCATCAGCACTTATATCTCACCTAGATCTACAGTTTTCAAACTTTGACGTAATTTCCATTCAGGAAAAATGTGCTGATTTGTTAGTAACTATCAAAGATGAAGACAATGACATAATCCCAATTAACTCAATCCCCATCTTCATAAATTCATCCCCTCCAAAAACAATCCAAACTCTTTCTCCTACAATTTTCACTAATAAAGGAATTGCCTCAGGGTCAATTTGCTTCAGCTTTGATATAAGTTATTCAGCCCTTGTTCAGTCTCCAGGGTATATTGAAGGTATTTCAACTGCATATCAAGCTAATGTAAAATCAAATCTAGATATCATTTAGCCCATCTACTGTGACTTTTCAAAGTACTATTAATCTTAAAATTGAGTTTATTGAAATTAATTCCGAGATTATATACAGAAAAATTGAGACTTGTCTGCGGTCCTTTCGGGATGGTCTTATTTTAGATATAGAATACGACTATTATTAGGGTTGCAGATTTATAGGCTAAAAAATCATTAACAAAAGTTGTTTTAGATATGGATGAGGAATATAACTAACAAAAGGTTTTAGATGGGAAATATGGCCAACAGAGTGACTGCAAATATATAGTATAACCTAAATTTTTTTAATTATTTCGATATGTTAGTAATTAAATTATATGATAAAAGTAAAAGGGGTAAATTTCTATGCAAAAGTAATTTTTATACACTCTCTTATAAACTAAATCTTATCTAAAAAGCATTATCGTTGGCTTGGCTTGATGATTATGTAATTTATTCATTAGTAAAATAATAAATATTGATATCTTAATGTATTATAATTTTTAGCTTGACCTTCTTAGTTTGAATATATTTTCATAGCTCATACAATTTTGAAAGCTCATTAAAGTAATAGCTAATGAGGAAGATTTTAAATGTATATAGATTTTTGTAAAATTTATGAGAGTTTTCGATTAAAATAATCAAAAGATGAGGCTTTATGAATGATATGAAAAATATCGCAAATCCTTTAAATTAGTGTAGCATGTATATATCTAATTCCACAATATTAATTGTATAACCCTTGTTTAAAATATTCTAATAAGTAACAAAATATTCTGTATAAACTAGAATATACTTATTTTAAAATCCAATTAAACAGTTTTTACTACTCATCTTCCACTATCACAATATGAAAATCCAATCTCAAGTTTGCGTAAATTAAAAGAAAAACATAAAATGCTATAATTTTTTATAAGAATAATTTATTTCTTAAGACTAAATTATTGAACAAAAGCATGATACTTTTGCTTCTTCTTTGTCTTGAATAATATCATGGAGACTTTTTTCAAGGTAAGAAAGCTTGCTATTAAGTATAGTTTCTTCTTCTTCAAGCTCATCAAGATTTGTCTTTTCTTGTTCCAGCATTTTTAGTTTCACTGTGTATGTTTCTTGAAGGTCTTTAATGATTTTCAAGGCCCCATCGATAGTAATTTTTTCTTGATTAGAAAGTGAATTTGCGTCTATTTGGTTAATAATAACTGACCCTTGTACTAAACTATTTGTGCTGGTTTCTTCAATAGACGGGCTATTTATACATTCTCTAAAGTACATTAAAGCTGTTAACCTTGCACTAAGCATATTATAAAGATTCTGGTTTGCGGACTGGATTTCAATAATATTAATAGATTCTGCACTAGATGAACTTGGTATACTTAAACTTGAATTCACAATACTACTATACAAGGATTCTATTGACTCTTTTCTAAGTATTGCAGAATTTACTGATAAATAAGAACTTCTTCTTCGGAGTTCTATTATATGGGAAATATCAGACATTTTATATTATAATTAGCTTAAGTAGTTTTAAAATATGCTAAATTACCTTTATTTTGCAAAGGTTTTATTTCTGTTATAAAATAAGCTGTTTGGAAAATGCTGAGTATAATAAACAATAAAATTTGCAAATAAAAAGTCCAGAGTGGAATCTGAACTGTGTTTGTTCTTGAAAAAATCATAATTTTTGACTTTTAGGAATTTTTTGCATATTCAATAATATAGATTTTCTATTTTATATATGTTATCCATTATCACGCTGATATGATTATTTTATCGATAATTTATAAGGATATGAGTATATTAGCATTATTATTAGGTTTATTATTCATTTAATGTGCGAGTGGATTTTACCTGCCAGAAATACAACCAAAAAATATTTTTAATGGCCTTCAAGGAAATTTACCCAAAGTTAACCTTTATTTTTACTTTGTATGCTAATTTATTATTATTATCATTATCATAAAAATAACCCATTTGCTTATCTTTCATGCTTTGCCTCCAAAATTCAATTATTTAGTTTCTTACTATTTTTCCTCTTCAACCTATATAATATATCATTATATTCTAAGTCTTTGCCATAATTTTTACCAAATTTTTCAATCCTTTTATTACTTAATTCATATACATCAGCTTTAACACCTCATCATTTGCACACACTAAATATTTCCCAAAAAAATTATATTTTAAAAGTTCTTCATGACTCTGTGAAATTTTATATGAGTTTATTATCATTAGTATCCAGATTATTACATTTCATTATTCAAAAAGATGAAAATTATGTTGAGAAAAGACGAAATAATTTTAAAAATTGAGATTTTATTTCTTCCTATAAGATTCTATCCTATAGAGCCTTTGTCATCATCATTAGCTCTTAAACCCTTATAACCTTAACCATTTCAAGTAAAAAAAATCATTTTCCATCTAATCATTATCATTTCATTAGGAAGAAATCATATAAATAATCTTTTGAGTAGCATAAAGAAAAATAAAAAAATGGAATTTAAGTGTAAATAGTAAAAAGTTAAAGTCAAAATTTGTATTTTTATATTCCCATGCTATGAAATTCAATCAAAAACTTATCTATTAATAAAAAAAGAATTAAAAAAGTAATAAACTTATTATACAAGCATGACCAAAAGTATCTATAAAAAGTATTGCATCATTAATAACACATTTTATCATAATTTATCAAATAAAATATTCTATAGCTAATACTTATATTTATCATATTCAAACCTCAATTAAGATAACTAAAAACTATATAAAAAATTATAACACACTAAATACTATAAAGCTTTTATTAACAAATTTATTAAATAAGCAAAGTACCTTTTCCTAAACATCAATAAAATTCAATTTCTATTTCAAAAATCTATATTTTTTATTGAATCACACACAAATTTATAGATTTGACTAACTAAGATTCTTAAAAATAAATGTTTGAAATAAAATTGTCAAGCCATTTTTCCAGTAATCATGGAACAAGAGCACTTTAAAATATTCTCATCAAAAAACGTCCCCTCGTCACCCTTTGGAGATTACTGCCTTCAAGATCTCCCTATTATCAGTGATACTTCAATTAGAACAAGTGAATTTAATGATAGCGATGAGCAAACTAGCATAAAAGAAATTACTTTATCAGGCTGCAATTGTGTTAAAACTAAGTGCTTAAAACTATATTGTGAATGCTTTGCCAATAGTTCTAAATGCACAAAAGCATGTAAATGCCGCAGCTGTAATAATAATGAAAATAATGAGATAAGAGTTAAGGCTATTACTGAAGCATTAGAAAGAAATCCTGCAGCATTTCAACATAGCAGATATACATGTACTAGAGGATGTAATTGTAGATGGTCAGGATGTAGAAAAAAATACTGTGAATGTTTTTTGAATGGAGTTTCATGCTCAGCAGTATGCCGATGCCAAATGTGCAAAAATATTAAGTCTTGATAATTAATTAATCTACTTGATAGTCATGAAGTTGTTTAATTATAAGAAAGTTTGATTATTATATGTTATAACAAAAAAAAATATTTTATTTATATTTATGCTAGAATATAGTAGTTGAAAATTTTTTTTTCCTTCACAAGAATAGGTTTTAATTATGTATTTTTTTAAAGTTTTTATGTAATGAAATGGAAAAATATTGCTTAAGGTTTATTTGATTTTGATGTATACTGATATTGCTTAGAAATAATTGTGATAAGGTGTAATGATGTAAATTTTAACCATATGACTTATTCTATATTTTCTAAGATTGAATCTATATAAAACTAACTAATAAAATATTTCAGTTCTATGTCAACAGATATACAGTAATTGTTATAAAGATTTTTTGAAGATAAAAGCATCAATAAGCAAGGTAGACCGAATAGTTTAAATACTTTAGATATCAATAAACCAAACTTTAAAAAAAAAACTCAAAACTCAATGAAAGTTTTACCTAGAGCTATGAGAGTAAATAATTTCAGAGAATTTGACAATGATTTTATACAGAAAATCAAGCCAAAGCAAATCCAAATTGATAAAGAACAATTGTATCAAGAAAATCTTGAACTAAAACTAAAGACCCACTCTCTAACACAAGAAGTACTTCGACTTAAAACGAAAAACATGCAAATCGAAAATGAGTTAAATCGCAAAGAAGAATCAAAAGATATAAAATACACTTACGAAAAACCCCAAAGTACTACTTTAATTCCAAATTTAAAGAAAAAAATCAAAGATCTCAAAAATGAATTAGGACAAAGTGAAAAAGAAATCCATAGACTTAAATCAAACATAAAGTGTAGTAAAACCACCGAATTAGAAGCCGAAGTCCAAGCTTATATCGACGAATGTACAAGACTTCGTCATCATTTAGAAGAAACTCTAAAAGCAAAACAAGAACCAACTGAAGAAGAAATCATGACATCCCATGTCCTAACCTCACTACGAACTGAAAATTCAGAGCTTAAAAAACAGTTATCTACAACTAAAAACGATATATCCGCTTTACAAAAATCATTAGACGAAGAGAAAAAGAAAAAAAGACCAATCGTCAAAAAAATAGACGTCAATAAACGTACCGAAATACAAAAACTCCGCTTTGCCCTAGACAAAGCTAACAAAGATTTCCAAGAAAAGGAAGAAAAATATCAAACCGATATAGCATTATTAAATGCAAAATTAGAACAAAAAAGTATCAAGTCCCAGACAAGCAAAACAACTGCAGCACCCAAACCTATGCCAACCCAAAATAAAAGCAATGAAAACTCTGAATCATCAAAATACAAGCCTTCAAAATCAGGGCCAATAGCGAATTTATTTATAACAAAAACCAAAATAAAAACAATACAAAAATCACAAGTTGCCGATCTTTTACTTAGATCATCTTTATCATTACAGATACATAGAATACCAAAAGAAAGTTTCTCAAACCTTATAAATTGTCAAGAACCAATATCACATACTTACCTCAAAGGTTTTTTTTCAAATGATCCTTTTGGTTTTGACTCAACAGAATCAAGTATTTTATCTCAATATCTTATAGACCCTTATGATAATGAAGTTGAAGAACTTATTACCTCAGCTTCATTAGCTCATATAACAGAAAAATTCACATCAAATACTGATGATTGGATGATTCTTACAAGTGCTGATGAAGAAAATTTAGATAAAGAACTTACAGATATCGTAAGTGAGTATAATATTATCTTAAAAGAAGCTTGTCTAAACGCTGATCCTGAACGAAAAGGTCTGATTCCTATAGAAAAATACCAGAGTATTCTAAATGATTTACAAATAACCCTAAGCCCAGAATTGGAAAACTACTGCAAACTACTTTTTTTTTCTTGTAATATGCAAATAAATGTAGTCCCTTATGAGTTTTTTCTTAAAAGTTATACAGCAAAAGATGATGAAAACTCAGATATGGATGATGAAGAAATCGCAAAAATAGTCAGAGGGTATTTAGAAAGAATTGCTGATAGGATGATTGAAAATAGAAGTTCTGTTAAAGATGTTTTTAGTTATGATGATGAAGGGGTGATATCAGCAGAAAATTTTGTTGAAGGGATTGAAGAATTAGGGATTTATGATATTCCACAAGGACATATGGTGTTAATACTTGAAGCTTTGCAGTATGAGAATTCTGAGAACTCTTGTGTTTTGGTTGAAGAATTAGAGGAAATACTTCAGCATTATGGAGTTGAAGGGTATAAAGACTCAGCACCTACTCAAGAAAAAGATAATGAAGAGAGTGAGTATAGTGATGATTATGAGAATTAATAGTTATAATGTGAAATAGATTAAGATTGGGTGATAAAAATAAAACCCAAAATACGTATTTTTATTAAAAAGAAGATTCTTATAACACCTAGTTAATATATTCTTTAATCTCATCTCCACAATAAGTCTCTAATTGTGAAAGCAAGTTTTTCGCTACCACAGTAACTGTATCTTCAACATCTTCCATACCTTCAAGTACAAATGGCATAATATCCCCAATAAGCCCTGCATATTCTTTCCCAATACTTCCAAGAGCTCTACTAACACAATAAAGTGCACGACTTCTAACTTCAGGATATCCTGACCTTGACTGGAAAAGTATTTTATTAGTAAAAGCTTGCCAAACACTCAAATCCACAGTGCTTTTAAGTAATTCAACAATTGCAGGAACTAATTCTTTATCACAAAAACTTATATAATCCTTTAAAAACACACATTTAAATTCACATGATAAAACTTCAGCAATTTTTTCATACTTTTCTAATGTAAGAAAACGGTCTTTATCATAACAAGCAAGATATTTGAAACATGAAAGTACAGCAGAATTCACAAGTCTTTGGGTTTTACCTTTAGCCCTTTTCCGTTTTTTAGATGAGAAATTGTTTGAAAAAGTGCTTACAAGGTCAATGAGGACTTCGATAAAATGTGTGAAATATGGGATAAAAAGATGCTTGAGTTGTTGAGTTAATTGGCTGATTATCGTGCAAAACAATAATAAACGAGGGTAGTTATAAGATTCATCTTCAGTTTTTTCTATTGACCATTGGAAGAAATCAAGGGTTATTGGTTTAAGCTGTGAGTTGGTCATGCTTAAAGCGAACTTGCTAAATGATTTCCCAATGATTTCAGATAATACACTAAGCGAACTAGATTTCATACTTGACACAATATCTAAACTCGAAATATAAAACTCACTAATTTGATCCTTAAAAACATTTAAATCAGTAACATCGACTTTTTCACCTATTTTTTCACAGAGTTTAAATAGATTTTCAAGCATTTTTTCATTATTTCCAATATCTTTAAGAACTTGAGATAAGTTACTTATTAAGCCTCTATGTGGTATATGTTCAGCAATAACTTTAAACAATAAACTTGATTCTAAATTGCAAGCAACACAGACAATTTTGCATACATAAGGGTTTACAAATTCTTCAGTTGTTTTGATAACATTAATTAAGCATGTAATCCCACAGTTTTTAACAGATTGTTCTTCATGTGCGCATAGTATAAATATTGAAAGAATAAAAGTATCTAAAAAAGGAAGGTATTCTATAGACTTTTCTGAGAAAAATGCTGAAAAACAAAGACAAGCTGAGGATTGAATTTCGATTTTTTTGCAGTGAGTATAGCCTAGAATACAATTTCCATATACAACAAGAATGTTTGATGGACTTTTATATGTTTTGAGTAAGAGGTAAAGGATTGAGAGGATTATTTGGAGGTATAAGCTAAGGTTATGCATTTTGCTATGGGATAAAGATGGGATTTTACTTGAATTACTTTCTAAGATACTACAAAGTGGAGTAATTAATGATAAAAATGATATTGGGGATGTTTCAATGTGTGGTAAAAGGAACTCAACTGCTTCTTTTGCCCTGTAGTAATTACAATCTTGAAGCATAAGACTGAAACTGCTGCTTATTGTTTTAGCATCTAAAATTGAACTTAGGACTTCAAGAAGTTTCCTAATTTCCTTTACTTCTGCATTTTTAACTTTTTTATCATTCTTTTTCCCTTCAGAATTTTCCTGCTTCACATCAGCAAGCCATGAGAAAATTTGTAAAAACATCTCCGAGATTTTTTCACTAGCATCCACAAACCCATCTGACATTTTACTCTCTTTATTCCTCACAAGCTGTTTTAAAAACTCTTCCTTAACAAAAGTATAAGCAATAAGCTCAAAAACTTTAACTCTTTTCATAAGTAAAACATTAAAAGCTTGTATAATAAATTTAGCAGAAAACTTAATAATCCGTTCATAAATCTCAAATATCTGAGCTCCAGAATATACTGATATCAATACACAAAGATACTGACTCCCTGACATTTGAACAATTTTTTGAGCTTCATCTAATCCAAGATTATTTGCATGTCCAAACACAATCAAACTTTTGACTATATCAGAAATATCGAATTCAACAAATTTACCCAAAACTCCTTTATAAAAATTATAATCCTCAAGACTATTCAAACGACTAACACTTTGTCCTAACAACTCAACAATTTGTTTTTGGTTTTCTTTGGCAAAGCTACACAAAGCCATTATAGCATTTTTCTTTATCTCTATACTAGTATGATCTTGCATAGTTTTCAATATTTCTTCTAAAACTTCATTTGAAACTTTAATATTAACACCTTGGATTCTTATTGTCACTAAAATAATCTCTTTTAAATACTGTTTATCTTCACTCATGAAATCTTGATTGAATTTCTTTAGTTCTTCATATAATTTATTGAATATTTCTATGTTTTGTGGATATGATTGGATGATCTGTAATAATGATTCGTATTTATTTGTCCCTAACTCTAAGTCAAATGCTTGGATTATCACATCAGGAGAAATTTCATACAAATCTGTTGACTCATGAATGATTAAAGATGATTCAGGCAAATGATTTAACAAAACATTGAAAATAATCCCTTGATAGTTTTTAAGATGGGTAAATCTTTCTGGGGTTATGATCTTTAAAGCTCCTTCCAAATGGTTTTTATCTTTTAAACAAGTAAGTAAATAATTAAAATGCGGGAAATCAGCCCAGTTTGTATAAAAACTCAGTCTTGAAAGCATTGATACAACTTCGAAATCATTAGAAAGTTCATAAGATGATAGTAAATTATTAGTAAGTGAATCTGCTTGGATTGCAGAAATTGTATTGAAATAAGTTTCATGATTATAAGTGAATACAGAGTATATATTTGAAAGAAAAGATGAGAATGATTCTTTAAAGTTTTTACTCAGGGTGTATTTTATATAGTTTTGATCTTGGATTATACCTGATTTGAATTTGACTAGGCGTTGAAGAAGTTTTTTTATTTCATAGTATTTTTCTGTAAAAATACTTAATGATGTTTTGACTGTTATGCTAAATTGAACTTGAATTGCTGGAAGAGATTTGTGTAAAAGTTGCTCTACAGTTATTATGGCTGAAGTTCTGAATTCAGGTTCTCGGTTCATGTTGAGGATTAAATAAGCTACAGTGTAAAGAACTGCTTCAGTGTTTCCTGAATGAAAAGCTACACATGCAGCTAAGTGAAGTGCTTCAGGGCTTTTTATTGATAAATCACAAAGAACTTGAAGGACTCTTTCAGAAAAATTCTTAGCCAGAATCTCTTTACATAAAATAGGTGTTCTTGGTATCAAATATACAAGCAAATCCTTAAGATTCTCCTCAAACCTCACTTTATTCCCATAATCCATTTCCTCCAGTTTAGGCATAGCTCTTATAATCGACTCAAAAGCTTGATAATCCTCACTTTCTTTACCAATCAAAAACCTATTCGCCCCAATAGCCACATCAACAGATTTATCAAGAAACCTTTTTTCCAAACTGACTTTTTCTAAAGTTGATGGTATTAAACTAAACATTAAAGGTATATCAAAAAGCTCAATTAAACAATCAGCACATTCTAACCAGTTCTTGACAAGATTTTTCTTAAGGAAAAGGGCTAAATTTTCTGATTGGAACCCTTTAAAAAGTGGATAGTTTTTAGCATTTGAAGCAGCAGATTGACATAAATCTCTTAGATATGGTTGATCATAAGCCAAAAGGATAATCTTAGCATGTTGGGTATTTGGGTTTTTACAGTCTTGGGTAATGGATTTGAAGATTTGTTGTAAACATTCAACTGGAGGAAGGGTAAAAGAATTGAGTTCTTTAAATTTCTCGACAAGAACTTCATAAAAATCTTCATTTAATCCGAGCTGCAAAGCAGCGAGCAACACAGAAGGGTTATTTTCTACTTTGATTAATTGCTTTATAGATTCAGTAAAAGATTCTATATTAGTTATCTGGATCAATGCGCTTTTTCTTATCTCAGGTTCAGAATTACTGAGAGCTAAGACAATAGGCAAATCGGTGTTTGAATCAAAAGGCATACCACTAAGAGCTTGTGAAACAAGTGAGTATAGCATCGGTTTAGTTTCATGATTAGATATTTCACTAATAATCCTTGGGATGATTTTTATAACCTTATCACNCAAGTCGGTGTTTGAATCAAAAGGCATACCACTAAGAGCTTGTGAAACAAGTGAGTATAGCATTGGTTTAGTTTCATGATTAGATATTTCACTAATAATCCTTGGGATGATTTTTATAACCTTATCACTATACTGTTGCCAAAGGGTCATAAGTAAATTACAAAACACTGGCTGAATCTCAATCTTTCTATTNATTTCACTAATAATCCTTGGGATGATTTTTATAACCTTATCACTATACTGTTGCCAAAGGGTCATAAGTAAATTACAAAACACTGGCTGAATCTCAATCTTTCTATTTTTCTCAATATTCAAATACTGTGTAAACAACGCATTAACAACAATCTGAAGCCCATTTTGATTAAGTTCAGCATCTCTACACAAAACCAAAGCGATTTCACCTTTTTCCTTATCCTTCAAAATCCCATTAAAAATCCTACTCGCCACAATTCCTACAATCAAACTTGTATCAGTCTTTTTACTACACTCAGCTAAAGCTCTAACATATTTTTCCCCAGTCAAAACTTTCAAAGCATTTTTCCCCAAACTTTTTACTTTCTATATATCCCTTACATGTTTTCCAGCTAAAAAATTCACAGTAAATATTTCTTTAACTGCATCACTATTTTCTTCAACAAGTATATCCCCAATAACACCCTGTAAATACTGTGGTGAAAAAGGATGTCTAATTGCAATCTGCCCAACAATCGCCATTGCAAACTCTTTATCCCCACCTCCTTTTGCTATCATTTTATCAACAAAATTCATTAAAACTATCATCAAAGCTTCGCTTAGCCTACTAACAATTTGTATCACTTCCAAACATACAGCCACAGCGAACTTTTTATGAATCTCCGACAAATCAGCTCTATTTAAAATCCCTTTAAGTAAAGATAACTCATGGATACTTTGTTTAACTATATCACTTCTATTCATAATAAACCCAGTTTTCTGATGTTTTGTTAAAAAATGCCAAAAACCATCTAATTGGCAGGTCATTAGAAACCTAATAAAGTATTTTGTCCCATGAAAAGGTAGTAATGAAAAAAGAACCTCATCTTTTATAAGCTGATGATATTTGTAAAATCTTATAAGAAACTCCATGATTTTATGGCAACCTGGTTTGAGGAAATGTGGGACTATTAAAGCATTGACTTTTAAGAGCTCGGAATGGATAAAGTCAATTTCGGATTTCAGTAAAGTTTCTTGAGAACAGTGGGACATTGCATAAGATTCATCGAAAAGCTCTGAGAAGAAAAGAGTGAAGTTGTCATCTTCGTCTCGAAGCTCTTCGAAACCATTCATGCCTATTGTGAAAATGATGTCCTTGTCAATTTTCGCTGCAGTCTTTGGGTCGAAGAGGAAGGAAGATTGAACTGACTCAGACAAGCTCTTTAGCTGTAAGAGTTGCTTAGAGAGTTCAGTCATTTTTATATGTGAAAAGGTGTTAGGGTATTAAAGATATGGGTTTGGAATTTGATGGGATTTTGTTTTAGGATTGTATTGGGTGGGTTTGGGGGGAATTTTTTGTTAGGTTTAAAGATTTTAGAAAAGATTGTGGCTTAAGTTTATGTTGTAGTTTGAATCAGAGATTTTAGGATTTTTATATGAATGATAAATTTTTTGGTGATTGGGTTTGAGATTATTATGGTTTAAGGCTTATGGTTTATGGTTTAGATAATAAGATTGATAGGTTTTTTTATGATTTGGTATAAAGATATTATATATGTTGAGTTTTATGGGATTTATAATCATCTTTGAGGCTAGATTATGAGATTCTTAGCATAGTCTTAATTATTTTAAATAAAATCAAAAAAAATATATATAGGGTGATAATATATAAACTTATTGCAATAACAGTATTGCAGAATAAATATGGAAATGATATTGCACAAACAATAAATCAAAAATTCTTGATGAAATTGAGTTTGTTGAAGATTGAGGATTGATTTTTATTTAGTAAAACATTTTTCAGATAATATTATAAAATAAATTATTTGAGCAGCTTTCAATTAAAAAGCTCCTATATCATTTAGATATTAGTATCTATGAACTTTATACAATCATAAAAATCTTTAAAATACCAACACAATCAAATAATAAACAAAATATTAACACAGTAATTTGATAAACTAAAAAAAAATCCTAACACCTAACAAAATTATCATCCAAATAAAAACCTTGTTATTCCTAACGCTAATTACATTATGAATATCCATATCTTTATATAAAACTATTAATTATTCTATCCTTTAAATGGGTTGCGCGAAGTCAAAATAGGGCTTTCTCTATCATATCCAAAAGAAATTTCTAACTCAGTCAATTCTTTTTTCTTAGCATTCTTGAATGTAAGATCAGGTTTTCTATGCTTTACTGTCTGTAAAACACCATCACTCATAACATGTGGCAAAGAATTTTTGAATTCCTCAAATATAATAACTCGAGACTTTTTGGTACCTTCTTCTATTTGGCGATTAATTGCAGGTAAAACAAATCTATTATGTCTAAATTTACCATCTTCAGATAAATCAGGTATTTTAATAGAAATTGCATTTAGACTTCTACTATTACTTGGTGAGAGCTTCTTTTTAATTAAGATAGGCTTTAATTTGCAGTGCGTTGTTCCTTTTGCAACTTCTCTAAAAGGGTCTGCATTAGCTTGTTTATGCCCAGTAATACTACAGCTTATAATTGGTTTTTCTGAGTTACACAACGTCGTGATTATTCTAGGTTTGCCTTCTGGGCTTATTATTAATCTTTTGGATTTTGTGCTTCTTGAACTTTTCATTTATCAGAATATCAAAATTAATCTAATGGAATGGCCTTTAAATTCTTTGAATTTAATAAAAATCTTCAACAAGACTTATAAAGCTTTTTCAAAATTGTTCGCGCCAAATGATAAAATGTTGGTAAATTTTAATATTGTGACTTTAATATTTTGTGTTATTTTTAAGACTGACTTTTGTTATTTAAGTTAAATATTATAAAAAAGTATCTATATTTTTTAATAGTTTTTACTAAATGATTTAGGGTTTAGAAAGGTTTATGAGTTGAAAATAGGGTACTGATTACTTAAAAAATAAATGTTTATGATGATATTATTTATTGTTAAAAAAGAAATAATTTAGTACTAGTTATGATTGTTAGGTTAATAATTTAGGAATCAAAAAAATTTTATTCTAGACAATCTAATTTATCAAAAATAAATCATGCCATGTCTAACTTTAATTTGATAATTTCGCACATTTTTTATTTAAACTTGCATATTTGATGAGTATCTTAAATTATTATATATAAAAACTGAAATCAGTTAGATTGCTCTCAAAGCATAGAAAGAGGATAAGAAATTAGCAGTCACAGCCATGTGGGTAGAAAAGAAGAAATTAAAAAAAAGGTTTTTGTTTCTGTATTTTAAAAAAATTGATGATAATTATTAACTCATTTATTATTGATATCTTTGAAAAGAGCTTCCTTGAATAGGCAAGATTATAATGTATAGAAATAATAAACTTTATTAAGTCAGAGAGGTATAAACTAATATTAGACTCATTTTTTGTGGAGAACTAGCTAAGCGTGTATCAAGTTAAAGAATAAAAGTAGCCAACAAATTTTCTAATTAATTAACTTATAAACCATTCAACTAATAATGACCATTTTATATAAAAAAACCAATTTAAAACCCAATCCAAAACCCCTAAAAATCCTAATACCAGCATAGTCATATCGCTTAAAAAAATTAAACCACACAAAATCACACAAACTTCTCCAAATCCCTACACAAAATTTCACACAAAAAACCCACAAAATTCCTCCATCCAACTATCTCAACAACAAAAACCCACTCACAACTTATTTTCTAAAACAAAATCCTACCAAAAATTTCCCGAACTCTCAAATTTTTCTGCCAAAAACCCACAAGCACATTTCCAATGCTTAAAAAAGCCATAAAATATTCTACCCTTAAAGTTTACCCTATATCCAAGTGTTCAAAAAAGTAGTTGATATCAATATGGACCTTGTTAAGAACACAATTGAATTTAATAAAAAACTAGAGCAGATCAGGAAATATACTAGCCAATATACAGAAACTGTAGAAATCCTGAGACTCAAGAGCAGGAAAAAAATTTGTGTATCAAAACCAGCAAATTCTTGGACCAACCCTTACGTTGGAATTCATGTCCAATATGCTACAGAGCTTGGGCCAAGAAAAAGAGGAAGACCATCAAAAGACTTTGAACCTGATCTCGCCAACTTAAAACCTGGGACCCAGCTCTTTACATGTTTATCTTGTTCTCGTCAGCTTGAGCTCAAGAAAAAATACGCAAAAGGTCAGTGTCAAGCTTGTTATAAGCGAAACAAAAAAGTTGAAGAGAATGGAATTAAAATATTATAGTCTAACGTAAACAAACCTATAACTAATCTCATATCTTCTATTATATTATCTTTAAGAAAAAACATAATTACAAAAAATGCAAGAAAAGCTTATTATTATTTACCTTACAAGCCTTTTAATATACAATTTTAAATCCAAATTGCGTAAAGNATTATTTACCTTACAAGCCTTTTAATATACAATTTTAAATCCAAATTGCGTAAAGCGGCAGTCTCCATGAATCAGTGAGTATTTTTCATACATATCAAAAATATCGATTTCAAAAGCACAAATACTCCTGATCATATGGTTTGGGTTCATATGTAAAGGGTGTTCATCATTAAAAGATATTGTTTTTCCTTCACGGGTCTCAACTTCATCACTAAGTAAACCCATTGAAATCCCAAAAACCGAATGTTTTGGTACAAGCATCTGTAACTGCATTTTTACAGGTTTTTCTGAACGAAGAATAAACATAAAACTCCGATTTGGAATTCTATAGAAAAACTCAACAAGTACCTTAAACCCTTGATAATTCAATATATACAAATAACATACAGATGAATAACAAGGAAGTCCTAATACTGTTTTAAAAGGTTTTTCGATTTCTCTAGGGTGAAAATGAAGCTGAGCATGTGGAAGAACTATCGAGTCTACAAGTGAGTTATATTCAACCACACGATGATCAACAACATAATGCGTATAAATAAACTCGGTTTTTTCAGTACAGAATGTGCATTTTTGATCACCGACTTCATATGCACAAGTAAATCTACCTCTAGTTTCGCATTTGATTCTATGTTTTGAATAATCAGACATCCTAACAGTATTCCCACATATAGTACATGCAATTGAAATCATCCCTAAGATTTCTTCAACTTGTAAGCTTCGTTGAAGTTCTTTTTTACAATGAAAACACATGATTTTCCTCCTATAACAGTCCATACAGATTTTTACATCTGGATGACTTAAACAGGAATAAACATAATCACTAAATGGTTCTGTACAATAACTACAGGTAAGATAATGGATACATTCTGGATGTAGAGAAAAAGATTGAGGGCTTAGAGAACTTTGTGAACTATTTGATCGAGTTTGTGTTGCTGGGGATTCTATTGGCCACATTATTTTGCTAACACCATTTAGTGAAGGGGTCTATTATATAAAATAGGTGAGGGATTTTTGAGTTTAGAAAGTTGTGGGTGTAGGATTTTTTTTATTAGGTTTACATGGTTAGTTGTAGAATTTTGGAACTAGGCGCTGGGAGAAATCGTCAGATGAGTCTTCATCTGAACTGCATACAGGAAAACTTTCGTTTCTTGATGGGATTGATACGCTTACGGATGGAAAGCTGGTGTTGGTGTTAGGATAAGCTAAAGGTGGAAGTCTTCTAGGTTTAGTGATACTATAATCTTTTGTTGGACTTGGGGATCTAGCAACAGTCTTATAATGAGTATTCATCCTTTTCTGGTACATTGAATTAGGGAACAAGTTTTTCTCCCTTACCCTAAGTAAGTGATTTACATACATTAATATTCCAAAAAAATACAATCATCTATCCTTTATCTATAAAAAAAAGCACTTTTATATGAATATAAAATATAAATCCTAACCTTTAGACCTTATGAAAACTGCATTCAGAAACCAAAAGTTAAATTCAGAAAATACATGAATCTAGGTGTTAGAATTTATTAATGTAAAAATAATCTTAAAAGATAGGGAAATATGACATGTTGATCCTAGTCGGTATTAGTATAAAGATAAGTATTGATAATATTTTTAGCATAAAATCGTTATAAGAAACTCTTAAAATTAGAGGAAATATGAATAGAGATATAAAGCATAGAATCAATTGTGATTACTTATTTTAGGCTTTCTTAGTATGGTTAAGCTTTTATACAATCCAGTGGAAAAGTTTATAGATTTTATAAAAACTAATAAGAATGTAAAAGGAGGAAGTTTAATAGGAATATTAATTATTGTAAAGACTATTTACTTTGTCATTGTATACAGAATATTATTTGCAAACACTCAGGATGATGTTTTTAAAAGGAGTATTAAAAATATCGACTATGTAAAAATTCTTAATGCTTTTAATATCAATAAACTTGGTAGAGGATAAAAATTGATGTAGTTTCTAGTATACAGGGTTAAATTCATTGAGTAATATGAAAAAAATCATAGTTCCATTTCAGCATAAAAAACATTAATAAAACCTTAACGTCACTACTACAAACAAGATTTCTTCAGCACTTCAGCAATTCCCATCAAAACTCCCCCCATTTCTACACCTCAAAAAACCCATAAAAACCTAACTATTTTCCATATCCATTATCAATTACCATGACTAATCAACTTACTATATTATTTCCCTTGTCGCGAAATCACAGTATAGTTGTAAACCCTCGAAAGATTGACTTCACAAGTAGTTATCTGCTCTTTAAGAAACTTCAAATCTTCATTCGTAGACTCCAAAGCGCTTTCAGCATTCCCTAAATTTTTCCTCAACAAATCAATCGCTTCCTCATGAGGGTATTCGAGCATAACATTAGCTCCAAGCCACAAAGCTACAGATGGGGTTTGAGGGATTTCAGCTTTAGTCCAAACACAATCAGAAAGCTGGAAATCAACTTTAACCTCCTCTTGTGTGCTTTGAAGATACTCAACCATTTCTAAAGCATTTGTTATATCAGGAAGTTTAGCTCTTAAAACTTGCTTACTTCTTTGCAACTGGGCTTCCATGAATTTATACTTGCTATAGAGTTCATTTAGCTGTTTAAGCAAAGGGTCAGCACCATATTGAGCCACTAATTCTCCAACATGTTCCTATGTGTCTCTTACAAAAAATACGACACTTGGTATTTTCCTTGGGTTTGATGAAGGCTGAGATAAAGGTATCGTTTGGCTCATATTTAATATAAATGCTACATAGAGACACAGACTCACGACTTCAAAAACTTATGGAAAAAACACAGACTATGAAAAAGTAATAGTAAAATAGTCAAGCTTATTGCTTTGAAGTTATTGAAAGATTTCATTATAAATCAAACTCCCCACGTTCAGAGACTAGAGGGTGTTTACAAGAGGGAAGTAAAAGTTCAGTGAGGAATTTTCCAACACATTTACTTCCTTTGGAAGAACCTACACAAGATGATTCTGGGAAAATTAAAGAATTAAACAAATGCTTAAGTGATCAAATTATAAAAAACAAGTTGAGAAGAAGTTCGGTGAGGGAACTGAAAAGTGCAAGACGTATGGTCCCGAAAAAAAACACTTATGTTGAAGATTCAAAAGTTTTATTTTTTGGGTTTGAAAACAGAACTGGGTATAAGGCTGAGTTTAGATATAAGGAAAATGATTCTAAAGAGTCTTATTTTGAGAAAAATGATTGATGTTTTTTTAAATAATGATTAACAAAATTTGAGATTTTAGTTAATAAACTATTTAAACCGTAAAGAAATCCCCAAGTTCTTTAAGTGTTATCCCTACCTCGCCTGTTTCTTTTTCAACGTAACTCGTGATTTTTTGCAAAAGCTTTTTCTGTTCTTTATTTTGATAGTAAAATTCATTTATATACATAATTCTTGTATACAACTCTTTTTCAGTCTTGACTTTTAATAGTTTCGTTAAGTCTTTTATTATTTCTGGTTCTTTAGTCAAAAATTTTTTATCAAGTTCAAATTTCGCCAGTTTTTTGTTAAGAATATTGTTTTCAGCTTTTAAAGATTTGTTTTCTTTTTCTAAACTTGCAGCGATTTGTCTATGGAAATCGATTGTTGTTGCTTGGGTTGTATTTGCACTGTGTTCGAAGTTTTGTGAATTGAGTACTGATGATTTGGGTGAAGATAAGTAGTTGATTTGGCTTCTTTTCATGAGGAGAATATCTTTCATAAGGTCAGAGTGCTTTTTTTCAAGTTCTTTGTATTTGAAATTTATAAGGTTTTTTTCATGTTCGAGGATTTCTATTTGTTGGCGTAAACGGGTGTTTTCGCTTTTCTATATTAAGATTACTTGTAAATCATTATCAGTGATTGATTTATAATTTAGTCGAGAAACGGGTAAGGATGATAATGAATCATCATGTTCATAGCTTTCTTGATAGGAGGAAATTTCGCTTTTCAGGTCTTGGATTTCTTGATACGCTTGGGTGTTTTGCTCCATGCAATATTCCAAGTCTACTTCTAATTGTTCTGTTTGAGATTTTTGGCTTTCTAATCTAAGCTTCAATCTAAAATTTTCCTGTTTAAGAATTTTGATTATCTCGTCTTTTTTTCTCAGTCCTTCACAAAGTTCCTCTGTTTTTTCTTTATCTTCCCCTTCTGAACTTTTCCAATCGTTAGCCTGATCATCAAGAATTGATCCATCTATTGGGGATATTATAGCATTTGTCTCAGTGTCTCCACTATTTTTAATGCTTCGTCGGTATTGTTTAGCTAAAGATAAAGATGACTGTGAACTTGCTTTTACTTCTGGAAAGGTAGGAGATTCATCAATAGACTTGACAATAATTTGAGGATTTATTAGATTGAGCTTTGATTTTATAAATTCAATTTCTTCATCTATGTTTGAGGACAGATTCTTATCTTCCATATGATAATTTTTTATTGTATTAATATCATACTAATGATTTTTTGTTATAATTAAAGGTTGGATTTCAGATAAAAATTTAAAATATTTTTGATATGAATAAAGCTTATTAATGATGAAATTGAAGATGTATTATTGGGTTTATTATTTTAAGATTGGGAAGAAATTATGATATGAGGATTCATGTTTAATTAAGGTTATAATAGATTTCAAAGATGTGAGTTTATGGAATTGGGGTAAAATTGTATTTTAAAAGTATAATTTATAAAAAACTCAAGATACGAAATAGAAGACAAACTCAAAAAATACGCGAATAAAATGACTAAAACTTTTTTATTAACGTATATTGTTTTATGAGATGAAGAATTTGAAAAAAGCACTTAGAGAAAAATACAAAATATAAGAAATAATAAGATCGATAGAGAAATAAAAACTTCACTACAAAAATATACTATAAAAGAAGAAAATTAGTAAAGGCTAGACAATAGCCAAGCGATAATCCAAATAATCAGCACAACTTTAAAGATATAATAATCATTTCATTCTAGAGATTATTAATCCATTTATATTATATGCTGTGTAAGCATTCTTGGGATAGGAAAAAAATTAAAAGTAGGATTTGCAAGCAATGTGGGGCTTTTGCACCTAGTTCCGGGGCAAAAGTTGTCAGAGAAGTTCAATATTTTATTCCCATTCAGGATGAACCTGAAGAAATTGTTAAAGAGTTAAGAATCAGGCAGAGGAAAGTGAATTTGGATAATCAGAGTTATTTGGAAAATAGAAAAGCTTTAGTTGAGTGGATAATAGAATTGTGTGAGTCATATAAACTTAGACCATTGACAATTCATTTATCAATTTATCTTATGGACCAATCCCATTCATTAAGTAAAATCCCAAAAATTCTTTATCAGTCAATAGCTCTTGCTTGTATTATAATCATCTGCAAAACAGAACAGTCAGAAAAAATGCCTGATTTCCAAGAATTATCTCAGCTTACTTCTTTTAATCTGAAATCTCTAGAAGTTGATATACTTTTATTAGTAAATTGGAAGACTCATATAACTACAGCCCTTCATTTTCTTGAATTTTACTGCAGTTCAGGTTTTGTCTTTGACAATGAAGTAACTGATAGTAGAATATGCAGAATAGCTAGAGAATATGCTGAACTTTTACTTGATCTTTGTATTGCTGAAAATCGTTTTCTCATGGTATTCCCTGAAGATTTAGCTTTAACATGTCTTGCAGTAGCTCGTGAAAAAATCGGATTAAGCCAACCTTGGAATAACGACTTAAAAATCCTCACAGGAGCTCAGCTTAATTCATCTCTTTATACTGAAATCCTAGATTTTTACAAGATAAACTTCCCAGAATCATACTAATCTTCCTACACACCCTAGCAAATCTTATTAATTTAATATTTTCCTTATCATTTAGCATAAATTTATCTCAATAATAAATACTTAGCATTTTAATAGAAAATCTATATTTTGTTGTATCAAAAAAACTATAATTTATATTAATCCTATTAAAAAAAAAAAAATCCTTTTTTGCATATAGAAATTCTTAATAAATGGAATCAGCTCACAAAATTGAGACTACTTATTCCGCAGCATTTTCTGCCCAAAATTATATTTCTAAAATCAACCCAAGTCATTACAATTCTCGTGGTAGTTCTGTAAATAACTACACTTGCAAAGAAGAACCAAATATACAATTCCGTCCTTATATGGAAGATGCTGCTAAACTCATAGACTCATATCTTGGTGATCCAAATCAAGGATATTTTGCTGTATTTGATGGACATGGAGGTATAGAAGCTGTTAATTACTGTAAATCTCGCTTTCATGAAGAGCTAAGAAAATGTATCCAAGAATTCCCAGATGATATTCCTCAAGCATTTATAAAATGCTTTCAAAAAGTTGATGATCAATTACGTCTAACTGGGGCAATGACCTCAGGAACAACAGCAACTGTATGTTTTCTTCGTAAAGAAGGTTATCAAAAAGTACTTTATGTGGCAAATGTTGGAGACTCTAAAGCTGTATTAATAACATCTGGAAGATCAGATCAATTAAGTTATGATCATAAATGTACAGATTCAGCTGAAATTGATCGGATTGTAAAAGGTGGGGGGATTCTTATTAGAGGAAGAGTTGCTGGGCAGCTTGCAGTGACAAGAGCATTAGGGGATCATCATTTAAAAACCTGTGGAGTGAGCTGTGTTCCAAATGTTTGTAGAAGAATAATCACACCAAATGATGTGTGTCTTATTATTGCTTCTGATGGAATATGGGATGTTGTGGATCACAACACTATAAGAGCGAATAAAGGGAGGAGTAGTTTGGATATAAGCAGTGAATTGATACAGAGAGCTGTTGCTATGGGGTCGCAGGATAATATTTGTGTAGTAACTGTTTTCTTTTAGATTTTATGTGTTGAGAAGGTGAAAATAAGTTTGTAGATTAGGTAGTTTTGTACATTAAGAGTAAATTTTTGCTTTTTTTAACGCATAGAAAATTAGGATAGGGCAAGGTTATTTTTATGGAAAATGTATAAGAAACTATAAATTCAAATTCAATTTAAAATCATTAACTTTTACAGAATTTGTTATTATCACAACAAAAACTAATACTTTTCATAACTTTATAATGTGATATGCAATATGAAACTATTAACAATAAAGTCTCAATAATAAGATAAATAATTCTTGAATATATTGAGAGTTTCTATCTACCTATTATTTCGTATCTAATCTTTTTAATATTTTCCTGCACGCCTCTTCTGCTTGTGGGGATATAAACATCATACCAGTATCATTCGTCAAAGGTTTTTTCTTAGTATTCTTAATATCATCAATATCCAAGAGTTTTGGGAAATCCTTTTTAATAACTTTAGTTAAATTCAGTCCAGCTAGGGTAGATGAAAAGTAAATATCAGTCATTGTAAAAGGGCTTTCATAAATTCTCTCAGATTTCTTATGTTTATGTTTTTCTTCTTTTGATCCTGATCTTCTTCGGGTGTCTCTACGTGATCGTGACCTCGAATGGGATTTTCTACTTCTATGCTTTCTCCTTGGAGATCTTGATCTTGAGTTTTCCATTTTTATTACCCCCAAAACATAATAAAAACTTGAATTTACAATACTTTTATGATATAAAAACTAACTTTTTATCTAGAATTATCTTTTAAAATTACCTAAGTTTAAAAGCTTTCTGAGAATGATAACTATTTTTGTTAGAAGCATCATAACGAAGCATCACCCCAGGAGACATAGATTTCTTAAAATTATTCCTTCCTTGTTCTCTTTGAATTTTAGCATTCTGTATCAGTTGCTTAATTTTATATTGATAAGTCCCCTTAGCTTTACTTTCCATATTTTCCTTAAGCCTCTCTGCTTTTTCCTTAACATTAAATTTCTTTTTACTTTTCCCCATCGTTTCTGAACTAATTTCCGGGCACATTTTCTCAGTTTGCATAGGTATCTCTAAACCTAAATTAACCTGCAAGTCTTCATCTTCATTTTTAAACTCTTCTATACTCTGCTCTTTAGGATTTTCTCTAACTGTTCTTGGGATAACACCTTTTCTCTCAACATTTTCCAATATACTTTGCAATTCTCTAGTTTTTTTCGCTTGATCCCAAGCATTGATAAGCATTAATTTTTCTGTATCTTTTTTCATTTGTTTTCCTTCTTTTTCTTCAAAGTATTTCTTAACATCTAAAGTATTGCTTTCACGTGCTTTTTCTAATTCTAAACTCTTGTATGCTGTAATGTTTTGTTTTTTTGTGACAACTTGTTCAGCTAAACCAACACTAAGTTTATTCATCATATCAAGTTCCCTTTGTCTTCTAATATTAGGTGGTGTTTGAGGAAGATTAGGATATCCATGAAAATCCTCAGAAATCGCAGGTTTTAATTTTTCTATCTTTTCCACTTCTTTTTGAGCGTTTTTTGTTAGAACTTGTCTTTTAAGTTCTTCAGCATAAGCGAGTTTTGAGAATTTCGGCTTGTCTGAGAGCAGGAATCCATATGGCTCGTTTTGTGGTGAAGTTCGAGATTCTATTTTTTTTTCAAGGTCAGTTATGACCTTTGCATAATCCTCAGGAGCTTTGTTGCTTCCAAACAGGGACGTATTATAGTAAGTCCTTTTGCTCATTGCCGATTTTTATTATTTAATATTAAAACCACATATATTAACCTTTATCTAATCCGATATTTGTTTTTAAAACATTTAAGTTCAGACAATTAATAACTCATAAATATATCTTCATTTAAATAACAGTTATTATTTAACTAAAATAATGGAAAACCTTCAAGAATATCAAAGACTTCAATCAAAAAATACAGATTTCTATGCAGAACTTTCTAAACTATGCGAAAAGTGCTTAAAAGGTATAGAAAACAATTCTGTTAAGGATATTATCACCTATGCTCGATGTATTAATAAAGTTCTACCACAAATATCATCAAAAATTTTTGGTAAACAAGCTTTCCATATATTCAAAAGTGTTTCTGAATATTACTTCTCAATTGAAAACTATAAAAAATCTGTATTATTTACAAAATCAGCTCTTTCGTTATCTCATTTCTTTGAAAACCCAAACAGTATAATAAAAGTTCTTATTTTAAAAGCTAAATGCGAATATAAGTTACAAGATTTTAGAAAATCAGTAAAAACTCTAATAAAAGCTATTGATTTGTATAAAAAAACTTTAGATGATTTTAAAACTTATGATAAAAACCTTGCTGATATGGAAAAAAGCAAAATTAATGATTTTTTTTGTATTGGAAAAAAAGCTGAAGATGATAAGAATTATTTTGTAGCTTATGATGCTTATAATAATTTATGTGAGTATTTTAAATGTCTTATAAAGAAAAGAAAAAAATATGCCTTAACATCGTATTCAAGGATTAAAATTGAGACAAAAATTCAAGAAAATATTCATTCAACTAGTTTACGGATTTCTAAGAAAGAAGCTGTGAAAAGTATAGGGAATCCGAAATCTTCGAGTGTTTATCCATCAAATAATAGTGCCACAAATAATTTGAAGTACTTTTATTATAACTTAAAACCAAATTCAAATTGTGAAAAAACAAACAATAGAAGGATAAGAAATGAGATAAGTAAACAAAGGGCAACAACGCTAATTTCTGCTTCAAAAACGCCTGATATCTTTCGCAATAAAAATTCAAAGTCTCCTTTAACTAAAAAACCAAACTACAACAAAAATAAAGAAACAGATAAAGAAATACATGTAAATGAAATGATAAAACAAACAAAAAAAATTACTTTAGAGGTCCCAAGATTTAGATTTGATTGGAAGAAAAGAGCATATAAAACAGATAATGATAAACAAATCAGAGATGATAAAACAAAAAATGCAGCTGAATCTAAGAAAAATGATCTTATTAAAAAATGTATTAAAATCCAAGCATTTGTAAGAAAATTCATACACAAGGAAAAATATAAAATTATGAAAAGTGGTAAAAGACCTTTGAAAATTGCAGCAAGATTTATAAATGATGTTATATATCATTTAAAAATTTATGAAAATGAATTTACCTATAAAATTAATGCATCTAATGATATGTATTCATACACTATTGATGTTTCTAAAGAAAAATCCCTTTCATCTATAGTCCCAGGACTATTCATAAATTCTATGGGTTTAATCAGTTATTCTGACACAATTCAAAATTTATCTAACAATTTCAAACCAATAAAAACCCATTATTGCTCATTAGAAAACGAGAAAATTCCAATAAGATTTTCGATAAACAATCGAACAAATACTTTGAAATTAGACTTTTCCCATAATGGTAGTGCTTTATCTACTATACTTAGTAATAAAATTGTCTCAGGTATAACTTCATTATTATCTAATGATACTCAACATTTAACACTAAGTCCTAAAAACAAAATATCAGAAAATTTACTACATCATTATATAGACCATTGTATTGTTAATTATTTAAAAATATCTAGTAATTTGATTTATGTTAATTACCCAAAAGCTTTTACAGAAAAAGAATTCTTATATAAGATTTTCATGAAAATATCCAAAATTAAGTATCAGATAACTTTATACAAACTATTAACACAGTCATCTAAAGAAATGGAGATTTTTGTAGAAAATCTTAACAATAACACACGTTTTTTCAATTTTTTTCCTTGGGAAATCTGTGAAAAACACCTTAAATCAGTAAAAGAATTTGAAGATGATTACTTTTTAATAATCCTTGCTTTAGAAATCTTAGAGAATTCTATTGCTATAAAAAATGTTAGAAAGGATTTCAAATTTATAGGAAGCACTAAAAAACAGATTGGAAAAAATGATTATTTATTAAGGATTTTTGAATACAAAACTAATAAATTTCAGTATCTTTTTGAAGGTATAAATTATGATATGTCACAAGTTGCGTCTATTGTTGAAAGCCAAGGAAAAATTAAAAAAAAATTTGGATTAGCAAAAAAAAAAATCAAAGATAATTACGATAAACTTTTGGACAACATAAGGATTAAAGATGAGAAATTATGTTTTATTGATATACAGAAGAAGAATAATATTAAGATAAATCCTTCAACTACTATGATATCATCAATCATGAAACTTCAAAATATTTTCAGGGCAAAAGTATACCAAGACCAATTAAAACTTATGAACACCGAAGGGAAATCTTTTCTCTACAGTGAAAACAAACTCATAAATAAAACTCAATATTTAATCTCATTATTCAAAATAGGATCTAATATCCTTATTCAAGCCCACAACAAAATATCAAAAGAAACAGTTTACAAACATATAAAAACTCCAACAAAATACGTTTCTCGTCTAAAAAAGTTTTCCGATCTTCCCAAAATTATTCAAGCCATTAGAGTATATCACAACAAATTAGTTATCACAAGAAGCAAACCGAACTTTAAAAAATCCGATCCAAGTAATTCTTATTTCACTGAAGGGCCTTTCATATATACATCAATAAACAAAGAATCAAACTGGCCGATTCTTTTACAAAAAGACTTAAACACATGTGAATATATCATATATGGTAATCTTGATAATGATAAAAGCCTTATTGCCACATTAATATCATTAGACAAAACTCAACCATCTTATACAAGAATCTTTACCCCTGCTGATATAATAAAAATCATTGGAATAAATGACCCTAAATCTTTATTAGATACATTAAGAATATCATATGGACATGTAGTAACATCTGATGTTTTCACCCTTTCTGTACCGGTAAAATTAGGAATATCATATGGACATGTAGTAACATCTGATGTTTTCACCCTTTCTGTACCGGTAAATGTTGAAGAATTCTTAGGTTTAAAGGTTATTTATAAGACATGTGTAAAAATTTCTGTTTATATGTTTGTGCTTTGTGCGAGTTTTAATGAAAATTTTGAGGAATATGAAGAAAGTGAGTTTCATTTTTTCGCAAGGCTAACTTCAAGTCTGGAAAAATGTAGAAAAGCTAGTATTAAGTTGGGTTTAGCATCAGAAAAGTCAAGAATAGCAAAAAGTTACCCTGTGGCTATAGCGGAATATATTGCAAGGTTTATGATTGTCTTAACTTTGGATGAGTTTTATATAGACTGCTCAAGACCTACTGTTGATTTTAATCAGTTTGCTTTGAAAATCCAATCTTTGATTAGAGGGTATAAAGTAAGGAAGTTACTTTGTATAAAATTAGATTTTATTTTCCATGAGTATTTCAGAGTATCAGAAACGACGTTTTGCTTTATGATTTACTCATATAAGAAATCTTATTTTCTAACAGCGATTAAAGGCTTGATATGCTATAAAATCCAACTATCACATAATTTTGTTAAGAGGTTTTTTGAAGCTGGTCTTAAAAAACAGTTTTTCCTTAAAGAGATTGTTACAAATATCACTTATGATGAAAATACTATGACATTTAATGATAAAAATATACAAAGGAATAATTTACATAAACAGACAATTTTAGATTCAGACCCTATAGAACTGACACCTGTTATTATAAACAATTTTGATAATAATGAAAAAAGACTAAACAGTAATGAAGAACTTGTGACCACAATGAAAATAACCCCAAATTTCATCCCTTATTCTATTAGTATCTACAAAGGACTAAAAAAATACTGTATTGAAGTGGCTTCATTAGAAGGAAAAGCGGTTTCTGTAAAATACATCAAAAATAACTCAATTGATTTCGAGGCATTATGCAAAAAAATCCACATTGATTCAAACCGTGGGAAAATCTATATAGAAAAACGTTCTCTTTTTAATGAAATATGCATGATAACTCAGAAAAAAACAAGTCTTATAATCTATGAACACAAAAATGGTTTTTACCTAGATGCGTACATATTCGACTCCCGAAAGCCATATCATCTTTTCTTAGGTGAGTCTATAAGAGTTCATTCAATACTCTCTAAATTAAAAATATCCACTGATGGGAAAAACGATAAATTAGTCCTTTCTGATTATTAGATAATAATAAATAAACCTAAAATAAGTCCTTCTATCTTAATAATCCAAGAAAATGAGCTTAAACCTCCATCATCATTCCCATCATCCCCACCATCATCATTATTCGCATCTTTTCCAAAAGGATATTGCCTACAATCTCCACCTGTAGTCCCATCTTTACAATGACAAACCCCATATTCACAACTTCCCCATCCACTACATGAGTTCGGACATGGTTTCAAATCACATACTTTACTTGCAAAATAACAACTTATATACCCTTGATACCCTTGAATTGCCATAAACCCTTCATTACCATTAAATGGACAAACTACAACTTGATCACCAACATGAACATTTACATATCCTTCCATACACTCAACAACATGACATCCAACATGCCAAAGCGCAGTTTTCCCTTTAGTATAATTCCCTTCAAAGCATCTTGAATTTTCTCCTAATGTTTCCCCATAGTCATCTACAATAACAGTATTTTTTACCCCTAAATTTCTACAGCTACCAGTTCGACTTGATGTAACATATGGACAATAATCACCCATTTTATCACCACCATAATATTCACTTGGAAAATAACGATATTCTTCAGGTATAGGCTCAGGATATGTTTGAAGATTGTTTCTACCTTTATTAAGCCTTTTGTAATCACAAAGTTCATTGTTTATATCAACATTAAAAAGTGTATTTGTTGGGACTTGATTTTCTACACATTTGATGCTGATGAATTGACAACCAGCTTGATAACCCCAGATTGGATTTGAAGAATAGGAGTAATCAGGTTTGTACCAGCCGGAATCTTCAAAGAATGCTAGGGTTATTTCGGAGAATGAAATATCGGTAATGTTTGTATCGCCTACCATGAATTCGTCGTTAAATATGCGTTTTTCCCAGTGGCTGTTGCTTAGACTATCTTCACCTGTGGACTCTAGTTCCATACCTTCCATAGTAGGGCAAGCAAAGAATTCTCTGGCTTTCTCAACAACTTTAGGGGTTATGATTTTGTAAACAGTATGATTTCTTTCATAATCATTAGTAATCACTTCATCTAGACTATAAAAAGTTCCATTTTCTTTGACAAACTGAGTAAAATATATATCATTAAAAGCTAATATATGAGCAAATTGATGAACAACAGATGCAAATAAAATTCCATAAGGGACTTCATCAATAAAAGTTGTATCTAAATGTACATATCCAACTAAAGGGTAATTATTATTTGGGTCTTGATAACATATTTCTGATGAGCCTAGGACTTCAGGATTTAAACTTGTAGCTTCAACAAAAATTACCACATCAGTATCATCATAACCAGTTTCTGCTTCTGTTATATTAACATAATAATCCCCACAATATTTTCCTCCAAGACTTGGGAAAGTAAGTTTTCCATTTAACCTTTTGATCTTTAACGCATTACTATACCAATTTACTGCACCACCAACAAGGTCTATTTCGAATCCTTTTGTATACCCTGAGTCTAAATCGCTATTTATAAATACTGGTTTTATTCTTAGACTTTTGTAGTCAGAATCTCTGTCGTATAATGTTCGAATATGATGATTATCGGATAAGTCACGTATTGGTTTTTGTGATGAGGAATGAAAACCACATTTATAAGCTTTGGAATAGGAGGGTAATAAACATAGGGTGGTAAGGATAAGCATAAGATTGGACATGCTTCTTTTAATTTTTTATATTTAGTATGAATTATGGTAATTAGAGAGATAAACATAAATATTTTAGAAATCGCGAATTCCCTAATAAAAACTATAAATCATAAACTGAAATTTATATAAAAATCACTGATAGTTACTATACACAACATAAAATTTTATTTATACACAAAAAAAATCATATACAAAACTTAAATAATAAATATTTTCTTATCATGCAATCAGCAAAAGAACCATCTTCAAACAAAAACAAAAAATCATTTCTTCTAATCTACAAACCACATCCTTTTTATATCAAATTTTTCTACCCTTAAAAACCCCCTAATTTTTCCAAAGATATTCTAATACATTTAAAATATCATATCGCATATTTTATTCAATATCTAATAATATCTGCATCACTAACTGTAATATGAAATTAAATCCGAAAAATCTAGTCGAAAAAATCCAAGCGATCTGTGAAAACCCATTTGGGTTCATATCTTACCCAATAAGCGAAGATGCAGCTTTACTCTTTGGTATCCTCTATCTAGAGCTTAATCCTGAAAGCAAATGCCAGAAATCACTAATTTTCTCTTTAGTCCCAGATTTACAAGTATTACAAGCTAAAGTTGTACCTTTTTCAATGTCACAAAACAAGTTCAACTTAATTCTTTTTCTTTTCTGTGCTGATTATTTACCTTTAGAAGTTGAAGATTTAGAAGAAACTTTATCGACAATTGACTCTTCACAAAACGAAGTTAAAGCTTTAGAAATCAGTAGCTTTATGAAATCTCAAATGGTTGTGTTAAATGTTTCTATAGAAGCATATCAAGAACTTGATGATAATTTGGCTAAAGCATTTGCTGAGATAGAGTTTGAAAAATCAGATGGTTTTTTTGACTAAAAAATTAATGTAAAACGTTTTTAAATACTAACAAGGATTATAGCAAACTATGATTTTCACGTCTTTCACGCAAAATAGCGGCGAATTTTAGTAGGAATTGGGTGGATTGTTTGTTAATATCAGCTTTTCTTATATTTTTGATGATTTCTACATCATAAACACTAGTGTCTAATTGTGAAAAACTGTCGTTTCGTTGGGTTTTTATTTTAAGAACTTTATCTATGATATCCTCATCTGAAACTACGTCTTTTTTGTTAATATTTTCATTTTTATGGTGGGTAAAAAAGCTTGCTTCTGAAGAAATTGGTGAGTTTTTACTAAATTCTATAGCTTTTGTGCTCATATTCAAGCTTTTTTTACTATTATCCAATGTTTTCCCACTATTCGCCAAAGTTAGGTTTTGGAAATTCACACTTTTACAGTGTTTCTTTTTATTTGGGTGGTCTAAAACTTTAGGTTCAACACTAGCATAACGAATCATCGACATTTGTTGAGGGATTCTTCTAATTTTAAATAAACTCAAATCTACATCTGATGTATTTCTATAATTCATAGCAATTTTAGTTGGGGAAATTATTTTTGAGTCATTGACAATCATTTCCCTTACACCCAAAAATTTACCTCGTCTAGGATTTTTTGGAGGCAGACTATGATAGACAATATGTTTAGTTGAGCTTTTAAAAGATAAATCAGCATGGGTAGTTTCAGGTTTTTCTATAGGACTTGGCATTTCTACATCTTCTAAAACTTCGATAACTGTAGATATAAAGTCTAAAATCAATAAAGAACTATGGCTTATTTTATCAAGTTTTTGTGGATCTAAATACTCGAAATGCTTTAAAAGACTTTTCGCTTCTCTGATTTTCTTTTTCTTCATTTTATTAGGTTCAAAGTTATTCATAAGTGCAACAACATTTTCATTCTTGAAAAACTCTTTAGCTTTATCAACAGTATAATTTGTGGTATTTAATAAGCAAAATAGTATATGTAATATTTTCCCTATAATACTATGCCCAACAAGTTCATGTAAGCTTTTTGCTTCACTTTCATCAATAACAGCCATGATATCTTTTAAATGTTTTCTAAGATCTTCAGTCCTATAATCATAAGGAGGTAATGGGGCTGGATAAGGATGTGTAGGAAAGTTAAGATAATCATGGTTATTTATAGGTTCTGGTTCAACAAGAAAATATTCTTTAACTGGGGTTTTTTCTCGCATTTCAGGGGGAATTATTGAGTTGATTAGATTGATTATGTCTATAACTCTATCTAAGACCATCCTATTACAGTCATGATGAGCTATACTTCCTGAATACCAAACTCCAACACCTATTGTTAGATGAGTTATGTCCATTCTTGTCATTAATGTTAGGATTTTCTTACCGATTCCAGGGATTTCTTCGTATGAATCTTCCATGTTTGTTATTCTAAATGCGATACCGGCCCAGGTACAGTTTTTAAACTTGGCTTTCATTGATTGGATTGTACTTCGAGCTTCGCGATATGTATATGTTTGTGCAGCAGATGCTTGGAAAACTGTTCTGTTGAAAAATGCTTTACGCCCTAAAATAATTTCGCAGTTATTCATTCCATTAACTAAAATATGGAGATGACTACTTGGTGATAACAGTTTGAAAGGCAGATTTATATAAATTCATGTAGGAGATTAGTGTGAATATAGTTACTGCTCTATACAAGTTTAATAGTTATAACTAAATAACTCTACAAACATTTATTTATTTTGAGCAATCGATATACCTTTAGGCGACCCTTCCATCCGCGAATATCTTTCAATACCAACCCTCCTACTAGTCAAAACATTTCGCACATTTTTAGTGCATCCATAAACAATAGCATTAAAAAAGCCATTTAAGCATGTAAACATTCCAGCAACAATAATAAAAGTTTCATTTTTATCATCATCTGCTTTAAAAAACTCAAATATTCTATACATAGTAACAGGCAAAAATGATATTATAAGTATTATTGGGTACATTCTTAGTTTTCTTATCATAGAAATTCCTAAATGTTTTAATTCAGGATGCATATCCGAAGCAAGTTTTAAATGTTTAATCACTACCATATAAATTCCTGTATTTGTAATAATCACTAACCATAAGGGTAAATATAATACAAAAAATTTTAAACATTCATCTTTTATCCAACACCAGCCTGATTTATTTGTAAAGTTATGAAATCCTGATACTAAAGGAGGAATAAAAGCAACTATTAGGCATAAAACTATACAGATAAATAAAACTTTAAAGATTTTATCTTCGTATGATTTTTTTTTCACAACACCGATGTAGAGGAAAACACTTATAACAAAAGTCCAAAGAATACTTGCAAGGGTTATTGCTGTTATTGATATAGCTTGGCATATACACCTTGTGGATTGTATATCTTCATTATAAGTAGGAATCATAAAAGCTATACAATGAAAAATATCGATAATAGCTAATATTGATATAAGCTTGTATGCTTGTCCTTGAAGGCTTTTGTATTTATAGTATAAAAAAAGTATGAATGTACAGCCGAGTAGAGATAGAAATGATGAGACAAGAATTGAAATATATTCATGAACATCTGACATTTTTATATGTGTGTTTAGGTAATATTATTTCTAATCACAAACTTCATTTTCCTTATTTTTAATCCTCTAATAAACTACATTAAATCATTCTAAAACCTATCAAGTCTAAAATCCCACACAATTATCTAAACATAATCAAAATTCCAATAACAATTTCCCACAAATATCCCAAAACCACAAAATCTACAAAAAGCCTTTCAACCTCAACCTCCCAGTTCTGTCAATAAAAAACCCCTAATCCTAAACTTTCAGCCCATCATCCCCAATCAAGCCATAAACTTCGCATTCCAAACTTCAAAATTCCTCATCAAAATGCCTATTTTTCCTCAAAAAAAAAATATAATCGATAACCAATATAAAGAAATCGCGGCAATGGGAGATAATTTAAAACAAATACGCCTCCTTGGCGAAGGTGCATTCGGTAAATGTTTTTTATGCGAGAACACAAAAGACAATTCCTTATGGGTAGTTAAACAAATCGATATCTCTAAAATGACCCCACAAGAAAAACGTGAAGCTTATCATGAAGCTAAAGTAATGTCAGCATTTGATCATCCAAATATCATAAAATTCAAAGAAGTGTTTACAACAACAAATGGAAAGTTAAACATAGTAATGAACTATGCTGATGGTGGAGATGTTCAATCAAAAATCAAAGGTCAAAGAGGTCGACTTTTTAGTGAAAACGAGATTTTAGATATGTTTGTGCAGATTTGTCTGGCTATAAAACATGTTCATGATAGGAAGGTATTACATAGGGATATTAAAGGTCAGAATATATTTTTGATGAAGAATGGGATGATCAAGCTTGGGGATTTTGGGATTTCTAAAGTGTTGACAAGTACAATGGATAAAGCACGAACTATGATAGGAACACCTTATTATTTATCCCCAGAAATTGTTGAAGGAAGGCCATATAGTTTTAAAAGTGATGTGTGGAGTTTAGGAGTACTTTTGTATGAATTATGTACTTTAAAACCACCATTTGATGGGAATTCAATAAGACAACTTAGTTTGAATATATGCCGAGGGACTTATCCTCCTTTACCCTCACATTTTTCTAAAGAACTTAAAAACTTAGTCACTGTGGTTCTTACTTTAGACCCTAATAAACGCCCAACTGTAGGGCAAATGCTTAAAATGCCGTTTATTCAATCAAGGATAAAAAATGCTCTTACTGAATCTGTTAGATTTCAAGAGTTTTCACATACAATTTTTCATAATCAAGACTTGTTTTCTGTGCAGAAAAAACAAAGTGAATTAAAATCTCGTGAAGAGGAACTGGCAAAAAAAAAAGCTAAGGATGAAGAAGATAAAAAAAGATTTGAAGCTAGGGTTAAAGAAGAAGATAAGAAAAGAGAAATCGAACAAAAAAGGTTAAAAGAAGCTGAAGCTAAAATTAAGGATGAGGAGAATAGGAGAAGGGAAGAAGAGATGAGGAAAAAAGAATTGGAAAATAAGAAAAAACAGGATTTGATTAAAGATTTGCCTAGACCTTTGGCTCATAAAAGAGAAGGGAGTAAGGAAAAACCGGCTGAAATAATCAGGCCGAAGTTACCTGAAATCCCACCTTTTAGACCTTTAGAAGAGAGAAAAGCTAATGAAGTCAATTCTTCCCAGGCACAAGAAGAGAAAAAAAACAATGAAATACCCGCTTATAGAGCACAAGAAAAAAGAAAACTTAGTGAAATCCCTCCATATAAACCATTAGAAGAAAGACAAAAAGCTTATGAAATCCCCCCATACAAACCTCAAGATGAAAGGCAAAAAATCAATGAAATCCCCCCGTTTAGACCGCCAGAGGATAGGCTTAAAAACATGGACCAAGGAAAAATTGTACCAAAGCCAATAGAAGAAAAAAAAAACCCAGCTGTTTGTAAACCCCCATCTCCAGCTTTAAAATATAATCCTTATATTTATCAAAAAATCGAAGAACAAGTTTCTGATATCAAGCCAGCAGTTATAAAACAACAACCTATAAAACAAGAAAAAGACATAAAATCTAAATACGATGACCTTATTAAAAAAAGAGAAAAAGAAGAACAGGAATCTAATAAAAAAATCGATGAATCACAACAACAAAGGGAACTTAATGCTAAAAAACGTGAAGATGAAAGGAAGAAAATGCTTAAAGATATCAAGAAAAAAAAGAAAAATAAAAACAAAAACAAAAACCTTCAACCAATACAATGGGTTGGAGATATTCAATGTATAGTTAAACCAGAAAGCTTAGAACAAGAACAGTTATTAAAAGCATTAAAAGAAGCTGTTGAAGAGTCAAGTGAAGAAGAAAATATAATAATTGAAGCATCAGTTGATGAAGAAGAAGAAGATGAAATTATTGAAATAGAAGATAAAATTGGGACTGAAGAAATTATTGTCCTTGATAGGGAAAAACCTGAATTAGAAGATATGAGGTTTTTTATTGAGAATCATTTGGGGAAAGATGAGACTTTTAAAGCTTATCAGATACTTAAAGGGCTTGGGGATGTAGCTTTAGATGAGAAGAATTTTGATATTTATTGGCCGAGATTTCATGACTTTCTTAATAAAGGGTATGCGAGTGAGTTTTTACCATTGCTACAAACACTTATATTTTTAGAAACATATGTGTAAGTCGTGTTTAAATTGTTTGCTTTTTAGGATAAGTTAGAGATTTAGTTGTGTATGAATTGGGTTGAATTGTATTTTTGATAGAGGAAGTAAAATATTAGATTATTTAATAGTTAAATATGCAAGAGTTTATATATAAAGTTTAAATATAAGAGATAAAAGAATAACATTTTTATTATGAGATATGCTTTTAGATGAATATAAAGTAATTAGGATATGATTATAAGATTTTAAATTATTATAATTGTAGTTTCTATTTGTTTTGATTGCATTTTTAATAGGATTATTTTTAGATTATCCTAAGCTTAGTGTATAAATTTATTAAAATGTATTGTTTAGAGTAGCTTGGTAGATTAATAATTTGAGTATATTAGAAATAGTGTTTTATAAATAGTGATAAAGTTTCTAATTTATCCATTTATTCTATAAAATATTTTATATAATGATAGCTATGATGATCATATTCGGAATGCTTGCCTTCTTAGCTGAATCAAATCAACGAATTGTTCGATATCTAAACAATACTCAAGAGTTTTATAATGAAGCACAAGTCATTAATACTACAAATTTACTAATTACCAATTATACCAATCTTCGTTTGTGCATCCCTAATATGGAAGATATTATTTGCTATAACAATGGTAATGATACAGTTGATATTAAAGGAAAGTCTGTAAAAGTTTTAATACTTGGTGGATTCTATACACATCCTATAACACCTATGCTACTCCTAAGATTTGCTGAAAATTTTGCTTTAGATAGCTTTGATGAGTTAAATAATATGATAGAGATTCATATTTGGCCATTAGTGAATAAAAAAGGCTTTGAAAAGATGCTTGAAGCTGGAGGAGATTTTGAATCAGTGTTAACAAACTATGACGATTCTTGTAGTGAAGGAACCAACATAGATCGAGATTTCGAATATAATTTTGAAGAAAATACTGATTGCAGTGATACTAGCACTGAATATAATAGTGGTATTGAAGCATATTCGGCCACAGAGTGTTTTAAATTAAGAGACTTATGGAATTCTCAAAATTATTCATTAATTTTCAACTATCAAGGCTATGGCGATGCAGGTCTAGTTATACCTTATGCATTCAAGAAAGGTGGATTAAGTGAAGAAGATGCATACATCTATGAAAAAGTACTTGGAACTACAGCTAAATCATACTATGATTCTTATGAAAAGGCTGGAGGAACTTTTATTGATACAGTTTATCATCAAGGTATGTATCCAGTTTATATAAACTTAGAAAGTTATAAGAAATTTACAATAACGACAGATTTGGATAAAAAATATAAAGAGCTAAAAGGCTATATAATTAATGGAATAAGCAAGCCAGTTGCTACTCTTATGTCGGTAAATGAACAATTATATAAGTCAGAGATCGTTGTTGTGCTTCAATTTTTGAACAATTTACCAGCTACTTGTGAAGCATACTTTAAATTGAAATTTTTTTTTAGTTATAATGATACTTATTCATATAAAATGTGTGAAGTCGTAAAACAGTCTGAGTTTAATAATAAGCCTTCAACAAGTAAATTTGGTGATGTGACTAATATTACAATGATGATGATGACCATATTAACCATAAGATTATGCTTGAGTTTTATTATGATATGAAGAAATATGCAAATTACACTTTTTAATTTTATTTTACGAGAAATGACAATAAAAATACTACAATTATTTTAAATGCAACTGTGAAAAGTACTGATCTTAGCCCTCGTTTTGATACTATTACTATCAGTTCTGCATTTAATATAACTGACTATGTTAAACCACCATATCTTGCTCCACGATGGGCAATAGGAGTTATAATGCTTGGGATTTTCTTACTAATAGTCTTTGCAATTGTGTCTTGCGTCATGATAAGGAGAAAACCAGGAGCTTTACTTTAGTTTTTTAATTAGATTCAAGAATTAAACATTAAAGTTTATGTCTTTTGCATATCATCTGATTAATGCTTTTGAAAATTATCAAACCCTTTCAATATAATACTTTTTGAATTATTCTTCATTTTTTCTTTTAACTTTAATCATATTTGTTATCATATATTATCAACATTTCATGAATGTTTTTTCTTCAAAATAATGTCAGAGAAACACTATAGCTCATAGGCATCTAATTGATAGCATCTGCTTAGAAACCATTTTTTGTTTATAATTTAATATATAAGCATAAAGGTATTTATTTGCAAAATTTTATATAATGGTTTTTACATCTGATTTGGATAGAGCTATTTTTACTAAGCTTCAGTTCTTCATTTAAAGATTAGCATAGTCAATTTCATAAACTTTGATTAGTTTAAAAAGTGACGAATTGACAGGTTAAATGCCAAAATAAATTTAGAGTAGATAGCTTAACTTAATTGCAATCATATTATTTCTATTCCTATAGATGATGTCCCAGCAAAACTTTAATTCTAGGTGGCTTTTACGCCACCCTATACTTCTCTTATTTTAAAAAGTACAAAATCTAGCACGTATATGCAAATTTTGATATACCATTATGCATTTCTAATTATAACCCTAACTGATTGCGATTCTAGTAGAGATTGAATAAGTATTGATATGATATTGAAGACTAATCTCTATTAAATTTTTTAGTTTATATTTATATTCAAGTAGTGTTGATCAGTTTAATATTTGATATATATTATGTATTGTGATGCAAACATATCGATTTTAGTTGATGAATTTCATCATCAAGTCACCTTGCTAAACTTAAATTATTTGTATTTATATTAGCATAATGGTGTTTATCCTATAAAATTATATATATAATGTGGCCTATTAAAGTCTTTGCAGGAATGATGCTTCTCGCTGTTGCTTTAGATGAATCAATTATTGAATTTGATGGTCCGAAAAAATTTTATAATTACGACGGGATTAGTGTCTTGATCCAACAACTTAGCATTGCGTATTCAAAAAATTTAACTACTTGCGTAACTGGATATCCTAATTCTATTTGTTATATTCCAACTTCTTCTAGTAGTATCAAAGGACAACCAGTAAAAGTTTTATTACTCGGAGGTTTTTACGCCCATTCTATGACACCTGTTCTACTCCTTAGATGTGCAGAATATTTTCAAGAGGTAAAATTTGATGAAATAAAAGAAATTCTAGAGGTTCATGTTGTTCCTATTGTAAATGTTGGAGGCTATAATGAATTATACGATAATGATGAAGATGACAAAATATTGAAAATAAACTATATAAAAGGTTCTTCGAATTCTTGTTATGAAGGAGTAAATATTGACAGATGCTTTTCATTCAATTATAGAGAAAATGAGGATTGTTCTGAAGATCTAGCTAATCGAGGAAATGATGCTCAAATGGATGATAGCAGGGGCATAGAAAAATTATTAGATCAAAACTATTCTTTCATTTTAAATTTCCAAAGCATAACCAATAATCTTATAATACCTTATGCATATAGTGATAATGATTTAGATGAAAAAGATCAGATTGTTTATGATAAATTGTCATCTAAAAAAGTAAAATATTATTAATATTATAAAGAAACATATAATGGAACATTTATTGATACTGCCATTAATAGAGGTGTTTATCCACTATATATTGGCTTAAAAAAACTTGATTTCTATGATAGTATAGATACACTTATTGATGATTGTAAAAATGTACTAAACAATATAATGGAATTAATACAAAAACCAGAAGGGGATATAAATGTTATTTACGAAGATGAAGATGGTGAAAAAGTAATTGCTCTATATGAATTCTCTAATAATCTGCCTTCGTATTGTAGTGTTTCTTTCAATTTAAAATTCTACTTTAGTGTAGATGACCAATACTACCTTGAAAAATGCGAAATCGTACAAGAGGATCAAGCAGGTTTTAAACAGCCAAATAAGTTATGTTCTGAAGAAGATTTCTTGTCTAGTGATAAAATTGATGGTGGTTTATATGATACGATAGGATTTTCTAGTAATGACATTGTTGACAAGTTTACAAATTATACAATTAAATTTACCTTTAGTAAAACAAATTCAACCAGCTATTCCATTAAGTTTTTATCTAAAATCGAAAGCCTAATTAATGGGCTCCGCTTTGAAACTATTGTGAACAATAAAACATATGATATCGTATCATTTTATAGTACTGGAGGAGAAGCTCCACCGTGGGCAATAGGTGTTATAATGCTTCCAGTTTTTATACTCATAGTTTTTTCAATAGTCTCATGTGTATTGGTTAAAAACAGAACTAGGTACTTCTTTAAGCTTCTTTAGTTAATAAATTAGATATTTTATGAGTTTAAAGGCGTTTGATATAAAAATTTAAATAAAATTTAATATCTTGAAATAATAAAAAATGTAAAGATTATTTTTCATATGCAAGTATAGAATACTTTTTTTCTTATTCTGCTTCCCAAAATCATTATAACATTATGATTTTTCCTTTAATTATTTTTTAAATTTCAACATAATTACCTTCTCTTAAGGCTAAAAAAGTTTATCATTATTGATTTTACATAAAAAGTTTGGATTAATTTCATTTTTCCTACAATTTATAAAATGTTTATGATGAAATCTCTCTTACTAGGAGCAGGGCATTGCTTATATTCTTTAAATTTCAATATTGTAAGTTTCTCAAATGTTACTGATAGTTTTCTTAACATAAGTGAAACTAATCAAGTAAAAAAAAATTTTATAGGAAATTACAGCAACTATTTAAGCGAATACAACAAAGATAATCAAGATATCATTTGCTACAATGGTAATAAGTCGGAAAATAATGGAAATTCAATTAAAGTTCTTTTACTTGGTGGATTTTATACTAATCCTATTACTCCAATATTACTCTTAAGATGTGCTGAAATTTTCGCTAAAGATAATTTCGAAGAAATAAATAATTTGCTTGAGATTCACATTTGGCCTATTGTAAATAAAAAAGGCTTTGAAGAGATGATCAAAAATAAAAATTCCAATATATATCCTGAATTTAAAACAAATTTTGTACCTGATGGTAAATGTACTGAAGGAATTAACATAGACAGAAATTTTGAAAAACATTTTCAGGCAAATACAATATGTGGTTCTTATTATAGTTCTGATAATAACACAACAGCGGATGAGACTAAACAAATAAATAGTCTAATGAAAAGTCAAAAATATGATTTTGTTTTTAATTTCCAAGGTAGTGAGAAAAAAAATCAATTAATAATACCTTATGCATATAAAAAAGAAGACTTAAGTGAAAAAGATCTTAAAGTTTATAAAAAATTATCGAAAAACTCTTATAAAACTTATTATGATCATTATGGTGGTGCGGCTAATGGTACATTTATTGATACTGCCTTTGATTATAAAGCCCATCCCGTTTATGTAATCTTAAAAAATTACAGTGACTATGAAAAATTAAAATCTCTTGATGATGAATGCAGAAGTATCAAAGAGTATATAATGGAAGCTATTGAACTTCCACAAGGGAAAGTTTTAGAAGTTATTGAAGGTGAAGATAAAAAAACTGTTAAATTTACTTACTAGTTTTTAAACAATATGCCTTTCTCATATTATCCTCTTTTTGAAATGAAATTTTATTTTAACAAAAAAGACAAATATACTTTTTCAAAATGTGAAATCGTAAAGAAAGATAAANTAAAGAAAGATAAAAAAGATAATGAAAAATGTCCATCAACTGATTATTTTTTATCTAGCGAAAAAATTGGTGAAATTATGTATAATACTATAAGGTTTGATCATTATGCTGAAGTTGGTAGTTATTCAAATCATACATTTAGCATAACTTTTTCTAAAAAAAAAAGTGTTAATGGTTCTACAATGAAATTTGTCTCAAATATCACTAGTCGATCAGATGGACATCGCTTCAACACAATTTCAAATAATGAATTTTATGATATTAAGCTTTATGTGGAACCATATGGAAACATTTTAATTATTATATCAGTTCTTGCTGCGTTTTTTATTATCATTTCCATAATCATCTTAACTTAGCAAGTAAACCTAACTTGAACCTTTCCACAAATTATTAAGTTTAACATATATAAACTCAATAAATCTCTATTTTAAAAATATTTTTCTAAACTAACTTCATAATACAATTTCTTTATATATTTTCCAATACATTTATTTATTCCCATTATAAAACACAATACTATCTAGAAAAAAACCCCTACTAATATCAATCAAAGTTCTAAAAATACTCATAAAATAAACCATCTCAACTTAATAAAACATTTATTAAATAAACAAATTCTTTAAATCCAAAATAAGTATTTATTTGATATAAACAGTCTGTTAAAAATATCTCCTCTGTCCTTTATACCCAAGTTGGGTTTCAAATTTTTCAATTTCCCCTTCATCTTCAACATCATCACTATCATCATCGTTATATTGATGTGAAACTCCTTCCAAAAGCTTTCTATATTCTTCTTTCAAGTTTTTCAAGTCATCATCATCTTCTATACAGAAATGCCCACTATCTCTACAAAGACCAGTAAAGTCTTCTTTAGATTTCATTTTATGAGAAACAACTACTGGACTTCGAGGAGCAAACAAATAGTTATTATGTCTTTCAATAATTTTAAGACTTTCTCTAGGTGGTGATGAACTTCTTGCGCGGCGTTGAAAAGGAAGACCAGTTTGAGCTTGTGCTGGGGATTCAGTTCTTTGTGCCATAGCTTTTAAAGGATTTTTTTCAGGAATCAATTTTGCTGAAGCTCCAAGTTTCTGAAGTTCTAAAGTGAAGCTGGATTTTTGTTTCTGTGTTTCTGAAATTCCTGTGTTTTCTTTACGATCAGAAGCTGAAGTTGAAGCATAGCTGTCAACAGTTACTCCGACAGAGAACATGAATGGGAGATTGGCTAATGGAGGATTAATCTCTAACCCTTCTTTTTTAAATAAAGGTGCTTTCTTGATAATAAGGCTCATTAGTAGTATTTACATAACATGTTTTCCATTTAGAAAGCATTTTTTTTGAGGTTTTTATGTAAATAATACTGAGGATTAAGATTTTATATGAGAATAAGGGAGGGATTTGATATAAAAATTGTAAAATGTGTAAGGATAATGTTTGGAAGGGGTTTAAATAGAGATGATTAATTTTTTTGATTTTGGATTAGATTATGTTAAGTGTAATTAAATAATTGATTTTTTTTATAATAAACTTGAGAATATAATAGTGTGTTATAAGAGAGCATGATGATTAGTATTGAAAAATTATATATATAGTATATATTTATTAAACTATGAAAGCGTTGAAACAGCGTTATTATATTATAAATATAATTATTAGATTTAAATATATGCATACTTAATTAAAAAAACTTTCTGAAATTGAAATCTGATATGCGGATTGTTGAAATACGCATTAAAGCAGGGACCATCTCACTTTTCCATTTTTCATCTCTTTGATTAGGAGGGAGTTTTCTTAGCATTTTGTGGTAGAGCATAGCTTTTTTCAAGAGTTCAAGAATCGAATATTTTTTTGCAAATTGGATTAATCGCTTTTTATAGTTAGGTATTATAAAAGGATCAGCTTTGTTTATAAGATAAAATCTAATTACATCAAAATTTCCAATTTTTACTGCTAGAAACAATGGAGTTCTATGAGCACAATCTAAAGCATCAATAACAGCTCGATGGGCAATTAAAATTGATGCGATATCAGTACGGCTTCGTAATGCACACCAATGAAGCCCAGTCATACCAATATTATCATATGTATGGACTAAACATGGGTTTTCTCTTAAAAGATTTCTAACAGTTTCTATAGCACCACATTTGATAGCTTTTAAGAAAGATGTAGAATGTGGTTGATGGTATGAGCGAGATGGGATTATTTTTTCTATATTATCATAGTCTTGAGGCTGCAAATTCAAAGATTTAAGCTCTTTAATGCTTTTTTTTAAGCAATGAACGTAGCTTCGTTTACTTATAAACATTTTCTTGCTATCATTAATAAACGATTTTGCAATTTCTGGAGTACTCAAATTTATTTTGTGATATGAAGTTTTTTGTATCATAGGAGGGTTTGCTGTTTTTGGGGAGATAATATGAAATTCTTCTCTACCTAAATATATTTCCCCAATAAGTGGAGCTTTGATTTTTCTGTTCTTTTGGTCAAAAGTAAAATAATCTTTGTTTGTAGGCTGTGGAACATCTGTTGTGTTTGAATTTATAGTAGAGGCATTAAGATCAGGTGTCTGGTATCGTATAAAATGTCTTTTTTTAAGTTTTTCACAGCTTTGCTTTTTGTAATCAATGCTCATTGATCTGACTACCTTAACTTCTTGCATAAGTTATTATTATACTAAGAAAATATGCTAGTAGAGTTATATTTAACCTCACTTACAAATTCTAATCTCGTAATAATCTTTTATAAAATATCAATTATCATCCTCTCTTTCAAGTTCAAAAGTATTAAATCTAAATGATTTTTTCCTTTAAAAGTAACTAAATAAGCATTGATTAAAAAATGTTTTTTTAACCAAAGTTGTCTAACTAGATTATAAGTTCCCTTATGCAGTTATCCTATTTTTAGCTTTTTTATACTTTGATTTATATTTTATAGAGTACTTCAGCATAGAAAATTCAACATATTTTCTCCAATCGCCATATTATCTTATAGAGTTTACTTCAGCATAGAAAATTCCACATATTTTCTCCAATCGCCATATCCTCTAAACAAACTTTGCATGAAAACAATTCCATCAAGCCTTCTTAGTTCAAGTTTATTGATATATCACCTTATTTTATACAAGTATCTCTTAAAGTATAAAAAATTATCACTCTAAACTCAACCCGAACAATCCAAATGAAAAAAAAGGGAAATAATTACATAATCCAAATATATTTTTCACCATATCACAAATCAAATAATCTCTTCACCTCCTATCTCCAAACGTATTTTTTAATCCATTAACCCAAAAAAACTATTAAAAATTCCTTAACCCGGGAACATTAATCAGAAAATTATTAAATATTTTTAATATAAAAAGAACAATAATAAATACAATGGGACAAGAATGTTCAGCATGTTTACGAGGTCAACCAGCAGGTAGTAAAAACATTGCCGAAACTGACTTAAGCAAAATGGTAACAGGTCCAATCAAAGAAACTACTTCAAAAACCGAAGTGACAAAAGGCAAAACCTACAAAGAACCTGAAGATTTCACTAATGACCAAGTTAAAATTATTGAAGTACCTATAAGCAATCTTCATATCCCTAACAAATCCCCAACACCTGAACCTGAAAACGAGTCAGTCCATTTCGAAAAGTTTTTAGGAAAATTATCTAAAAAGTTGACAAAAAAAGCTATGGAAATCGATGCAAACTTAGAAGATTTTGAGTTAGAAAACGAATTACCAGAACCTGTTATTTTAGATGATGGGACAATTTTCCAAGGATCCTGGGATGAAAAAGGTATGAAAGCAGGCCAAGGAATTGAAATAAGAAAAGATGGGTCTAAATATACTGGGAACTTTCGAGATGATCTTCGTGATGGTAAAGGAAGGCTTATATATGCTAATGGGGATTATTATGAAGGGGTATTTAAAAAAGGTAAAGCGGAAGGAAAAGGAAAATATGTAGCTTATGAAGGGGTGACATATGAAGGGCAGTATAAAAATGATATGAAAAACGGTTTTGGTAAAGAACTTTGGGCAGATGGTTCTGAATTTGAAGGGTTTTTTGAAAACAATTTAAAAATCGGTCATGGGAAATTCAAATGGAAAGATGGAAGCGTTTATGAAGGGGAATTTAATGATGATAAAATTGAAGGGACAGGATGTTATAGTTGGATTAATGGGAAAAAATATGAAGGACAGTGGAGGAATAATAAAATGCATGGAAAAGGGGTGTTTACTTGGCCTAGTGGAAGATCATATGAAGGGGAATATAAAAATGATATAAAAGAAGGTGTTGGAAAATTCACATGGCCAGATGGAAGGGTTTATGATGGAGAATGGAAGGATAATAAACAGCATGGGAAAGGATTTTATACTTTTTTGAATAAGAAAAATGGCAAACTTCAAACAAGAAAAGGTCTTTGGGAAGATGGAGTACGTATTGATTGGCTTAAAGACTAGAAATTATTAGTTAATTGAAATACGAAATAATTTATATCATATCTTTATCTTTTTATTCATAAACAGATTTTTAAATATTAATCTGTGCTAAATCGATAAAATCTTATCTTCTTTTGTATTTCTTTTCAAGAGTTTGCACCTTGTGTAGTATTTTCATAAGTGTCGATTTAGTAGAAAATTTTCAATATCTATTTTTAATTTTTATTTAGAAGTTCTTATTACAAATTTGTCTTGTAAGAGGGTTTCTATTTGTCATAGTATCCAATTTCAAAGATGCGTCATCTAATATAAATTTGACTGTTTTTCTAAGGTTTTTCTGCCTTTTTTCTTTGATTTCTTTTTCGTTGTTTAAGTCAATCATATAGTTTTCTATGAGCATATTTTCACGAAGTTTAGCGATTTCTGTTGGGTCGACAAAACTCTCACGTTTATGAAGATTTCGTCTCATAATGCCGGCCATACGACGCATTTCTTTAACATTTTTTGTGCTTTGAACTAAGACACGAGTTGAAATCCCTGCAAGTTTTTTACTATAAAGGAGTTCATTACTTAGAAGACGCTTACCACTTTCAATTGCCCGTTTCCATTGAGTATATCGCATATATTTGGTAGATTCAGAACTTTGCATAAGATCAGAAAAGTGGTCACCAATAACCCGGTTTGGCTTAGGTTCAGGTTTAATACTTGGGGTTTTAGATTTGTTAAGGGGTTTAATCAGTTGTACTGGGGTTTTTGATATGGTTTTTTGGATTGAAGTTGTGTCGAGTGAGTGGAAGGAAGATAATGACTTAACTTCTGAAAACGCATATTCAGTTATAGCTAAACAGTAAACCTGGCCTTTTACTGTAACTATGAATTCTACCTCCAACCTTGAAAGTCGTGCATTTATCCCAAACAATATCTTTTTATTTATCAAAGATTTTATAAATTCAAACTGAATTCTAAGTTTTGCAGGTTGTTCAACACAAGAATACCCACAAGTACATGTCCAAAGTACCTTACATCTTTTCCCAACAATTTTACTCTGATAAACTATTTCTTGTGATATTTTTTTAGGAATTTCATAAACTTCACAAATTTCTTTAATTCCAGCTTGAGATTTTTGAAGAATCGTATTTTTTTTTAGCATATTTTCTAAAGTAACTAATGCTGATTCTTCAGACAAGCTTGAAAAATTTAGACTTGTAGAATAAGTTATTAATGTTGGCTCGATAAACCCAAAACCATAGATTATTGTGTCTGGGATTTGTACTGGGATTCGATCTTCTGATGATTCGAGGAGTTTATATAGGTGGATGCTTTCTCCCATTTTAGGTTAAATTCAATTTATATTTAATTTAGGATAAATGGTAAGATTCGAAAAGATCGACAGAATTTAACGAAGTGTATAGGGGAAATTGAAGTTTTTAGATGGTATTTGAAAGAGATTTTTTATTATGTTAATTGAGATTTTTTTTAAAAATAATATTTGGAAATTGTTATGAAATTTATAGAGGGTTGTAGGAAAGGTTGATTTAGTTTTTATGGATAAGTGCGTGAGTTTGTGTTGTTTTTGTAAGAATTTAGTAGGGTTAATATTTTATTATGCTAAAATTAATTAATTTTAATTTTAGTAAAGGGAGTGTTGGGTAGGTGTTGTGAGAAAAGTAAAAAATTTCTGAAAGTCATAAAAATACTTTTTCCCACTCAACCCTCATCTTATTATCAAATCACCACCAAAAAATCCTCACCAAAAAATTCCAAATACCTTAAAAAGCCATACTGACAACCCAATCCATATTAAACCATAATCCTCTGCAATCCATATATCCTAATCACATTACATAAAAACTCTTCTCTAACCCAGTATCTCCTAACATCCCATAATTTAATAAAAAACCTATCATCTCTAAACCCAAACCCAACAAAATCCTTTAAATCCCATAATATTTTACTATAATCCTAACTCTATATCTCATGTTGATTTTCCTTACTTTCATCCTTATGTTGTACTTTCTTCACCGTAATTTTCATACTTTTCTCTTTGTGTTGAGCCTTAATTGTATTTTTAAACAAATACTTTTCCTTCTCTTCCTGAATCATAGGTCGTGTATTTTCTCTATAATCCTTAACCCTACATAAAACTTACACAAGCAGTGTATCATTAGAATTAAGAAATAAAGGTTTGTTTGAAAATGGTATGTGATTCTTAAAAGTCCTTATAAAATTCTCATTAAGTAAATCAATCCTTTGATAATTATATGCAAAACTTATACTCGTAACTTCTAAATGTAAATGCTAAATAAAAAATACATCCAAGCCTGTAATTTCTGATATTTTCGACCCTAGATCATGATTTTTAAGGTTTTTATTGATGATAAGCTCATAAGCTCCAGAGAGTTCCCATGTAGCTGGGTACCATATTTTGACATAAACAATAATATCGTTGATTTCTAAAGGTTTTTCAGGACTTTGTAGTAGTTGCACACAAACACTAACCCGATCTGATGCTTTAAGATCTTTAAGTATTTCTTTATTATTAAGGATTTTACCCATAATAGTATGTGAATTGTATCTAAAACGCATATTTGCTGAAGTGACTTCCATTGTTGGGAAACGTGACTGAAGTTCTTCACAGAGCAAATCTTTGATTTTACTGATTTTGCTATTGATATTTATTGGCATTTCTAATAAATTGTCTATTGAGTAGACTGAGCCGTCTGAGTCTTTACATCGTGGCGGAAGGGCGATTTGGAAACAAACCCTTAGTTCATCTGGTTTAGATGGACGACCTATTTCTATATACACATTGCTGTTATTAAAAAGGGTAGCTTGGACAAGTTTTTGTGACAAGTCTTTAATTTCCCCACCATAAGTACTTGATTTTTTCATTATAAACTCATCGATGTTTATGTTTAAAAAAAGACTTATTTCGGTTTTCAAATCTAAAACAGTCCTTTGGCTATCAATCATAATCGAATTTTTAAACATCTCTGATATATGCATAGACTCTTTTTCTCCTGGACTATTAAACTTTATCGTTATCTTCCCTTGTTCCTCTTCTAAAAACATCATCCATTTGCTTGGCCCTCCAGAATTCTCTTCTACAAACAACACGGAGCCTTCATAAATTTTCGCATAAGATAAACATTGTCCAAAATAATTTGAAGTTGTCACAATCTCAGGTATACCATTAAGTGACTTTCTTACTATAAGTTGTTTTTCGATTTTTATTGAAAAAGTTTCTTGAACTACAGACATTAGTTTTTTTATAGTCTCTCGTTTTTCTATTATAACATTTTTTGGACTTGAAGTGAGTTTTGTGTAAGTATCTAGACCATCTTTCCATAGATGAGCTTTCAGTACCAGTTTTGTAGAATCATAAGGTAAAAACTCTTCGTCAGAATTTTTAACTTCCAATGCTAGTACTTTATGCCCATATACCCCAGATTCATCTACTGTTTTTTCATCTTCAAAAGTTTCTTGAAATGTATCGTAATAAGTTGAATAACCTCTTAGTCTAATATTTTCTTTATCCACATCTTGTAATTCAAAAGCAGCTACCGCTTTTTCTAAAAACTCTTTAATTTTAGAATCTTTTTTAATCTCCACATATTTATCCATACCTTTATACACAGTTTTTATTTTCATCAGTTTGAATTTTTCTTCCTTTTCCAGCAACTCCTGATTTTTTTTATGTTTTTCAGTTTCCATCATTTCAATAATATAAGCTGGAACTGTAGTTTTTTCTATTTTCATCAGATTATCAGATTCAACTCTTCTATAAACTAACAAATACGCATTAGAAGAACAAGTTGTATAATACCCTGATGAATATGTACTCCCTCCAAAAACTTTAGGGATTTCTTCATGGGAAATTTCAGTGACAATAGAATCATTAAAACAATACCATTTGAAATTCTCAAAGCTTTTGATATATGCATAATAATGTCCACCAAGTGCTGAACCTGAATGTATGAGTATCGAAAACAACTCATAAACATTTTTCCCTCCTTTTAAATATTTCTGTATAACACTTTCCTTTTGTGATCTTAAAAAATAACTATTATCGCCTGATATTTTTTTCCTAAACTTATTCTCTAAATAAATCGGTTTTTTATCTGATGATTGTATCAAATACGAATTTTCCCCATCACTAAACTCTTTAGTTCTATCAATACTCAACAAATTCCTCTCTTTTGTATTATCAATATCACTTTTTGATATATACGGATTCATATTCAAAATCTCAGGGAATGTAACTTTATCATTAAGCTTCATTCTTTGCATTGTCGTCATATCCAAATCAAACCTTTTTAGCTGTAAGACCAGTATTTTAGGTAAACTTTTAAATTTCAACCCTTTAATTGCATCATTTTTTCCTTTACAAGCTTCACAAAAATACTGATTGTCCCCAGTAAGTTCTTCATGTTTTATAAAGTTTTCTAAAGCCATTTCTACTGATTTGTTATATATTTTTTCAAAGTCATTTCGAACAGCTAAAGATATATCAAGAAATTTATCTTCTCTACAGCTTTCTTGATTACATTTTAAGCATTTAACATAATCTATATATGTTCCTTGATATAATTCATTTATAACATTAGATTGACTTGTCCCTTCAACACTCTGCTCAATTGCATCAAAAAGAACTCGGCAGAATTCTTGGACATCGTGTTGTTGGAAACTTTCTCTGAGATCCCATTGAAAACTTTTAGTTAAACCTGTAGTTTCAACGTATTCACTATCGGCGATTTGAAGTTTACTGAAGAGAAGTTGAAGTTGCATTGGGATAGAATCACTTGGGTCACCGTGTTTATCAGGTTCATAAAACCATTTGTATATTTCTATACGGAAATCAGGGGTCATGTAAAGAGTTTGAAGAAGGCTGTTCATGTAACAGGTTGCCCCTTGGTTTGAAAGACCGATATAATCTTGTTTGACTTGCTTTTTATTTGAGGTGCTTGATGAAAAATACCCTGACATATAATATAAAGTGGTGATAGAATAGGAAAAACATGATTTTACTAGATTTGTCAATTGATGCGACAGAAACTCAATAGATTAGTTTTAATAGGATTTTACCTTAGACCACTTAGNATAGGATTTTTATAATTTTTAAGGTAGTTATAATGATAAATTATGATTTTACTAGATTTGTCAATTGATGCGACAGAAACTCAATAGATTAGTTTTAATAGGATTTTACCTTAGACCACTTAGACAAATTCTGCACATTAGGTGATGTAGGACTATAATGTTAAATTTTAAGGATTCAACCTTTAAAACCTTTTTCAAAAGGTACTATAGTCTTATTAAAGAAATAAACATAAAATTATATTAAATTTATATAGTATGAACATTTGGCTTACAAATACAACTTATCATACAAATACTATATGTTATATCATAAGATTTTCGGGTATAGAATTTTATTGATATATCAAAAAGTCTTTGTATTTAAGTGAAAGCTATGAGGATTATTGTATATCCAAGATTAATCATCTCCTTATTCCAACTTTGTGACAAAAAAAAACAATTCTTCGTATAAAAGTTANAGTATATCCAAGATTAATAATCTCTTTATTCCAATTTTGTGACAAAAAAAAAAACAATTCTTCGTATAAAAGTTAAAAAAAATACTCATCTCGGTCAAAGAGAAAAATTNTGTATATCCAAGATTAATCATCTCCTTATTCCAACTTTGTGACAAAAAAAAACAATTCTTCGTATAAAAGTTAAAAAAAATACTCATCTCGGTCAAAGAGAAAAATTTAGGAACTGAATTGAATTGATTTTTATATAAGCTAAAATACAAGAGATTATAAACGAAATNTTAGGAACTGAATTGAATTGATTTTTATATAAGCTAAAATACAAGAGATTATAAACGAAATATTCATCCTTAGTTCAACTGCTACAACTATTTTTGTCATATTACAAGTAAACACAAAAATCAAAATTACAACCTCTATATCAACTTAAAAAAAAATATCAGATATCAACATAATAGAAAAGCAATAAAAAAATATCAGCAACTAAAAATAAGTCTTCAAAATAGAACTTGATACCTCAAAGTATGACCTTCAAAGCTGAAAAATCAAGTTTTTTTTACCTATAAAAACTAGTTTAATAATAATTTTATACCTCATTATTTTTATTCAAATATACCTTCCATGCTTCTTGTATAAGTTCACTCGATGACGATTTTGCTTTTTCAACCGTATTCTTCCATATACTCGCATAATCTTTACACCTTACCATCCCTTTAAACCAATAAAGTAAAACTCCAACAAAATAAAAAAACACAACTTCAAGCCCACTACCAAAATGCTTAATCGTCCTATTAAGTTTTTTTTCTCTTAAATGATCAAGAGTAACTTCAGATATAGATGAAATAACATTATAAAGATCAAAACTATAATACCTTCTTACTCTTAGCATCTCTTGATAAAAATTAGAAAAATAAGTTGATAAAAAAAATATATGTAACAAAGTTAATGAGCCATAATTTTCAAGCTGTCCATCAATACCATTAGCTTCAAAGCCCATTTCATACCAATCATCATCTTTAACAGGCCATCTATCAGCTTTGGTTACACTATTAAAACAACTTAAAATGAGAATTAAATGAAAAGAGTTTTGGAAATTGAATTTGTTCATAGAAAATGCTATAAGTTGTTCACATACATGCGCATCTTCATCATTAAGTTTTGATGAGCAGCAGTTACAAAGTCTATTAAGCCAGTTTTGTTGCCATAAAATTGAATCTGAGTCTTTAATTTTATAGTTCATTAAAGACCCGATAAATTCTTCAAAAGTCAAAATTGGGATTTGATACAAAACAGATTTGGGGATTTGTGAAAAATAAGGACCTAAAGAGTTTTCTGATATACTTGCTGATAAGGATTGTAGTTTTTTTTCTAAAGAGTTTTCGTTTTTTATAGAAATTTTGTTTTCTTGGTAGTCTGGGTTTGTTTCAAGAATTGCCTTTGGATCATAGACTTCATTTATTATACTTGGGCCTGTGTTTATGGATTTGTGTCTGATTTTTATAATGTTTGGGATTTTGAATTGATGATTAGTACTATTGGATTTCATGTGTTTGTTTAGGATTTCTGATGTTTTGTCATTGCTGTAATTGTTTTTTTTATGCAGATATTCTTCAGGATTATCGTCATCTTTGTTTTCACTTTCAGAGTTTTCAGAGTTTTCTTGGACTTCGTTTTCGATTCTTAAGGATAAAAGCTTACTGATTTTTTTATCTGAGAGGTCGAGTTCACTAGTTTCTAATATGGAGTTGTTTTGGTAGATGGAATTTGGGAAAAGGGATATGTTTTGCTTAAGAGAGGAACGAGGATTTGCTTCTGCGCATAGGTAGTTGCCGTACTCACTGATTCGTCGTTGTAAAGGGTGGGAATCAATTAAGCTTTGGTTTTTTACTGGTTCGACTCTGACCATAACATCATCTTCTATTAACAAATGTGGCGCACGAAAACCAGGAGTGGCAAAGCTTTTACTGTTTTTAATTTTCTTAGGTTTTACTTGAAAATTGTGAATACCTGTATTCACTGAAAGCCTATGAAGGACGATAACTTCTGAGCTGGATTCTTCATATAAAACAGAACTTGATTCAGATTCTCTTCTTTCTAAAGGTTTTTCTTCAGAGTTTTCAGGCTCTTTGTGCCATAATTCTCCTGCAAAATTTAGAAAATCACTGAAAATACTCTGTGAAGATGTGATGATTTTTTCAAAGTTTGGGACGTTAATTTTTTTGAAAATGTTTATTTTACTACCTTCTGAGTCTTGTGGGTTTGTAATTTTAACCTGTTTTCCTTCACCTTTGTTTCTAGCCAAGGGAGATGATACAGAATATATATTTTCCATTAATAGTTATGTTTTTATAAAGTTGAAATTTAATTGGTTTCAAGTAAAAATGCTATAAATTTTTATCAAAATTCAAATAACACCCTGCAAAATCTACGAACTCAAATAAAATAATACTTAAAATCTTATAGGAAAGCATTACTTAAAATACTAAAATCATTTTACATTAACAAAAACTTTTAATTATTCTTAGGGCTGTGCTGTATAATAAGTGAGTTGCTTCTTTTCCTTCCGTCATACTCAGCTAAATTGTTCACACTCAAATGTGAATTCTGTCCTCCTTCTGCTGTATCCAAATTTAATCTAAATTGCGAGTCGGCCATTCCATCATCCATTTCTGTATCCTTAAAAAAACTTTCAATATTACCCCCTGCCCAACTATTCAAACTAGTACAAGACCCAATAATCCCTTCAACATCCAAAGGGAAATTCCTCAACTCACCAAAAAACTCCAACATTTCTGACAAATCCTTACTTTCCATAATTTTCCTCAAACTCTGCAATATCGCTAAAGCTAAATTTACCATAAACCCCAAATTCGTCGCTAATATCACATCCCACAATCTTACAACTACTGAATATTTAAATGAATAAGAAAACATTGTCATAAACCACTTTGTAAGCCACAAATTCTCATCAAGCTCAATATTTACAAAATGATTATACAAAGATGGGATTTTTTCTTTAAAAACTTTAGAAAATGCTTGTGAAAGCTCTAAAACTTTAGTAAATCCAGGCTCAAAAAGACCCTTTCCATTAAGTTTCTGTATAAAAGTGTTCATCATTATTGAAGTTTCAAGTGAATTTCCATTTGAAGTTATAAGAAGGATACCTGCTAAATAGTTCATTCCTTGACAATAACCAAGATCTGGATTCATTTGGACGAAATGTTTTAAGACTTCACCTAGGGAGAGTATGTGGCTATGATCGGTGAAAAAAGGATGAAAAGGAAATGTTCTGTCAATATCTTTTTCAATAAGTTGAAGAAATTCGGGGTTTATGTTGAAGGATTCTAGTTTTGTCAGGGAAAAAGAGGTTGTTGATTTCCAGACTTCCCAGCGTAGGTCGTTTGGTGGACCAGAAATTAGAAGTTTCTTGAATTTGCTTGGGTACTGCTGACTAAAGTGTGTGATTGGGTCGTTAAAATATGAGAAGTCTTTTAATATTGAATCCCAGTATCTTGATTTTTCTCTTTCTTCGTCTTGTGGGGTGATTATTTGGATGTCAGGAGGATTTCCTGGATCTTTATGTCTCACTGAACCTATTTTTTTAGCACATGAGCAACATCCAGAACCCATATTATTTAAATTGCTTACAAATTTATTATATGCAAAGTTGTGCATTTATTTGAGATTAAGGGAATATAATAATTATAAAGATACTAAAATGAATTAAGATAGTCTTAATCTCTAGCTTATTTGGAGATTCTAAACTAAGTTAGCATTTAATTAAACAAAGACTATTTTTACCGCACTGATGAAGTTTTCTCATAAATCATCTGCTCTCTTTCTTCGCCAAGTTAATTTCATCAGCTTTTCGTTGATTGTGATAATCTTTTTTATAAAATACATCATACTATTTTTTAATTTTCCTTGTTAATATTCTTCGATTAATTTATGAAATACATGCTAATTTCTTTATTTTTTTAAGGGTTATCTTTTCATTGATTGATTTTTTGGAAATTTGTTTAAAATTTTATAAGATTAGACTCCAACCCTAGCATTTTAAATCTGTAATTGTTATATTTTCAATTCGATTAACTTTCTTTAGAGTTTTACTGATCTAATATCTTCATAAGTTTAGAATTTTTATGTATATCTAGGGTTTATTATTAGATGTCTAATGTATCAGCATTGTTTTTAAATTTTGAATTATTTTCAGAGTTGAAATATTCAAACTAGATAATCGCTAATACTTTTTTTTTTCGTTTAATTTTTTATAGTTATTTATAATAGTTATATTCATTAGAAATAATTGGGGACTAATAATAAATGGATATAGTTTTTTATAATAATTATATTCAAAAAGACTAGGAAGGTTTGGGTGAGCTAAAAAAAACCTCACTAATGATCGTACTTTGAGTATATCATTTTTGGAAAATAAATTTCTAAATCAAACTTTCTTTAGTAACTCTGATAAAAATTATCCCATAGTATCCTTTAACGAAAAGTTGCAAAAATTTAAAACACTTTACAGTTGAAATGTTGGAAGTTTACTTTGAAGCCTGTGATGAATATCTTTGGATCTGAGGCAAAAATTCATTGTATTTCTAGTTTTTCCTATAAAAAAACCAATATATATAATTAAATTCTTTACATAACTCAAAAAAAACAGTAACATAGTTTTAGTATATTAAAAGAATTCTCATTACTTTTTAATTCAAACAAGCTTTTTTTATGTGATAAAAAAAATGTTGTAGATAATATTTAATAATTTAAACATGATATCAATTTGTATACTATAAAATTAGAATTTCAATATTACTTATTAAGATAGGTTTTTATAATATATATTATTTAACTAAACTAATTATTCTTGTAATTTTATAAGATATTTCTTTATAATATATTTTTTTTAGCGCACCAGCATCTTGATACAGCTTACCGATGCTGGGCTTAAAATAATAGCAATCTAGCAAAAAAACAAGTATGTGTATAAGTAAAATAATTATTATTGAAACCTTTATAGAATAAATTGTTGAGGGTTATAATACTGAGAAGAATTTTTTGATATCGAGAAATTGGTTTTTTTACGCTAGTAATTTTTATTATTGAATAATATTGGTCAAACTACAATTGGTTCAAATTCTAAAATAGGCAATTGCCTCTAATTTCCACAACTCCTTATAATCCGTAATAAAATTTTCCTTTTTTCAAAATTTGCAACAGAGTTTCAAAATATTTTTTCCAAAGGGAACTATTTCTTATATCCAGATAAAAAGTTAAGGGGTTTTAACCGAGGCTAGGGAGAATTAAGCTGAGGTTGTGTATTTTCGAAGGGGATTATTTCTTATATCCACATAAAAAGTTAAGGGATTTTAACCGAGGCTAGGGAGAGTTAAGTTGGGGTTGTCTATTTTTTATAATATGAATCCGGAAAAGTCTTGACTATCTTCTGACTTTGCTCACTGATCTCCTCNCAACCGAGGCTAGGGAGAATTAAGCTGAGGTTGTGTATTTTCCAAGGGGATTATTTCTTATATCCACATAAAAAGTTAAGGGATTTTTAACCGAGGCTAGGGAGAGTTAAGCTGGGGTTGTCAATTTTTTATAATATGAATCCGGAAAAGTCTTGACTATCTTCTGACTTTGCTCACTGATCTCCTCTCTAGGACTTAATTGAACTGTCTGCAGAGCATGTCTAAGTCTTGATCTTGGGTCTTGAAGGCCTTATCTCTTGAGTTCAGACCATTTATTTATAAAAGGCCCCCTTATATTTTCTAAATAAACTTTATTTAACATGGTATCAAATTTCCAAAAGTATTTTTTTATATAACTTATGGAAAATACTAATGATTCTGATTTACATTTACCTTATACCCATAAACAATCCTCAAGTATTCCCCCCAATATCAGCCAAACCGCTACAATCCCTTGCAAGCCAATCCATAAAAAGCATCATAAATTTGAATACGAAATAAACCATCTCGAAAGCATATTCAATGAAAATCCTAAATCATCAAAGAAAATCCCTAAAGACTTATTCCAAAAAACTAAAAAGCATCATATTGGTTCAAGTATTACTCAAGTAAATGAAGACAATCTTAAAGTTCTCTTCAAATTATATAGAAAAAACTATAGAACATGTTAGTTATAACTATAATAAAAGTGTTTATTTCTAATCAACTAAAAAACTCTAATAAATCTCTACATTTCCTAACTGAAAATAATAAATTTTATATAAAACTATTTTGCTAAATCAAAAATTATATAAATATCTAATAACTACTATCTAATACTTAAAACTCGGCACTCCAGTGATCTCAATAGCTCTATTATAAACACTGATCTTTGGGTCTTGAATACTCATAGTCTCTGGTAAAGGTAATTTTATTGAGTACTGGCCAAATAAAGGTAAATAATATTCAAAAAAGCTCGTCAAACCCCATTGTACCGCACTAGCAATAGTACTAATATCAATATTCTGTACCGTTCCCCCAGGGTACATATAATAATTGCTCAAAACAGTTTCATTAATACCAATTTTATAATTCAAAAACACTCCTGTATTAAGATTTTCTAACACCCCCAAAATCTTAGTTGTCATATCAAAACTAAATGTAAAAGCTTCATAAACACCTTCTGATGTAGTTACTAAAACCGTGCATATTTCTGTAGCTGATACTTGTAAACCACCATTTATTGTATTAGCCATAGGGAATTCTTTAGTAACAAGTGTAAAACTTATATTCCCATTAGCCCCAAAAGTTTCATATAACTGAGGAATGACCATTCTTAATGATAATGTTGTTAATGGGAAAGTGACATTATTAAACATCAAAGTCTTGTAAGTGTTATTTAAATATCCTGCAGTACTTAATCCCCATAAGAAAGTATTAAAGAAATAATCAGTGATTTGAAGTCTGAATGGACCTGTACTTGTCCATGGTATAGTTTCATTTAAAGCATATGGAGAACTTGCATATTTCAAACTTGGGACTAAGACTTGACCACTCACACCAGCTTGAACATAGCTATTATTATGAACACCTAATGATATAACCCTATAATCTAATGCTAAATCTTTAGTTCCAAATTCTTGATAATAAGTCAATTCATTAAAGAAATATGATATACTTGGGTTTAGTTTTATTACGGCACGGGTAAATGATCTTAAAACAAACTCTTTCATTACCCATTCCACTGGCCAAATATATTCAAGCCATTTTAATGATGTGAGGAATCTATTGTTGCTTTTAAATACATAATTAAAATATGTTGGGGTTATTGTAAATGGGTATAAAAGTAAAACTATTTTGTTTAAACTTGTGTCTATTGCTAATGGCATTGTTATGTTTGAATCAAGAAGTTGTACTGAAACATAACCTTCATAGTTACCAAACCATTTTAATGTAAAATTTCCTGATACCCAGAGGCTAGTGCTTTTTAAGGTTGTGATGATTTTTGAGTTTTTTGTTTCAAAACTGGTGGAAACTTGGCTTGGGGTTAGGGTAAAGTTGTGGAATTCGATGTTAAAGAAAGTAAAATGCATTTTGGTTCCGAGGAAAGATGTGGTGATCGAAATTTCTTTCGGAGGATGATCAGCGATAGAATTAAGTTTGTGAGGGATGTATTCTTGAAGAAGGGTTTGAAAACAACTTTGGTCGAAATATCCTTGCATGCCAGGGTAGTAAAGTTTATCACTAGCAGAAACAAGGGCTAACAAAAGTATCAATCCTACCATTTATATTAAATCTCTCCATATGGATTATACCATTTTAACTAAGGTTTGGGACCTGTCTCAAAAACAACCGTTTACTGAAAGTCTAACTATAACAACTGAATCTCAACTTCTAATCCAAGTGACAAAAGTTATTATCAACTATGAAGGCCAATGCAATGAAGGTAGAGGAAAAGTCATAAAAGCCGGATCTTTTGTAGGAAGATTTAAGGATAAAACTGTTTGTTTCATAAAACCAGACTATAATACAATAAGAAACTATGAAATTATATCAAGTCAATATTGTATCATCATAGAAAACGAGGATTTTCTATTTGAGTATCCATTAAAAGCTTTGATGGTCTATGATTTTTTATTACAAAACAAATACAGTCATATAATCCATTTGTCTGATTGTTCAATTTTTAATAAAATTTTTAGTAGGATTTGTGATGATCTTAAAACCAAAATTACTCATTTATCTTCAGAATCAGCTTATGGGATACTTAAAGTTATGAAATATGATATGGTGTTACAAGGGTGTATTTTTAAAGATTTAGGATATGTTTTGGATGGAAATGAGGATGTGGTAAATTATAGCTCAAAGGTGATTCAAGTATTTGGGAAGAAGAGAAAATTAGAACTGTCGCTTAAGGAATGGATTGTAGGTTTAGGAAATTTTAAAAGGCTTCATTATTATAATTATATCAAAACCCATGAGGATATGTTTAAATATACTTGCAAGGTGGTTAATAGTTTGAATTTGATTCATGACAACCTTAAAAGCCGGGATATGAAAGTTCTGGTGATAAAAAATTTATTCACTGCAGCTCAGGTCACTGAAAAAAATAGGACTAGAATCGAATTCAAACTTCCTTTACCAATTATCACAAAGCATATATGCTATTATCCTTTTTGCCCAAACGAGTCTTCAGAAAGTTTAGAAACATTTCTAACTTTTAATTCCTCAGAAGAAACCATTGATCTCAATACCTTAGACTCCCCAAGATTTACTTTTCCATATAGTCATTCTATTGATATAACAATTCCTGATTATCATTACACATCAAAAATTATAAAATCCCATCAAGCATCATGGTCAAACAGTTCTACAGACCATTCATTATCATTTATAACTCCTTTAGATTTATCATCTGATACTTTTCCTATGATAACCTATCTTACAGGGCTTATAACAAAATACAAAAACGAATCTGTTCTTAATGTTTTAAACTCAATACATAATATTTATACATATCAAATCTGTATCAAATCAATTGAAGGGAATTATCTAAAGCTTTTATCTGATCATAGTGTATATGAAGGACAAATGAATGAAAATAAGCAACCTCATGGTTATGGAACAAGATATTATCCTGATGGTTCAGTTTTTAGAGGGTTTTGGAAATGTGCTCAAGCTTCAGGAAATGGGTTGATCGTCACAAGTGATGGCTTTATATACAATGGACAATGGAAAAATGGTATGTATCATGGATATGGGTCTATAAGAAATAAAGATAGAGGATATTGTGAAGGGACTTTTAAATGTGGAGAACTTGAAGGGCTTGGTATTGAAGTTTTGATTAATGGGGATAAATATCATGGGAATTTTGTACATAGTCAAAAACATGGACGTGGGAAAATTGTTTTTATGAATGGAGTGGTTTTTATTGGACAGTTTTTTGAAGGGAAAATTGTTGGAATGGGGAAAGTTTTTTTTCGTGACAGGGTGTTTGAAGGAGTTTTTGATAGAAATATTGGAAAAGGGGTTTGTGAAAAGTTTAGTTTGGAAAAGATGCTGGAGGAACGTGATGATTTTGGGGATTTAGGGTGTTGGAAGATGGAAAAGGGGGATGTGGTAAATAGGAAGTATGTGGGCGATGTTGAAATTAGAGGTTTTTTGGAGGAGATGATAAGTGAGAGCTGTGATGAAAGTTTGAATGAAAGCTTTGATGCTTGAATTTATTGTAACTATCTGCTTTTATAATATATATTACTTGATATTATCATTTTTTAGTATAAAAACTCTTCCTTCCCCAATAGCAAATTTTAAAAACTCTATTTCCTACCTCCAAACCTAAAACCATCTACAAAATCTTCCCTTTCAAGTCTCAAAAATAATACCCAATGTCCGAAGAAATAGAGTTCGCAATCGCTGACTCGCTAAAACGGCAAATAATCGAAGCCAAGCGTCAAGCTGAAGAAATCAAAAACAAAAGCAAGTCCAAATTCTTAGAAATCCGACGTAAAACTGACCAACGCAAAGCCCGTCTAGTCCTAACAACCCTAAAGCTCAAAAAACAGCTTCAAGACTGTCAAGGTCTCTTAGAAGAAAGCCGTAAGCAATGGTCATTAGAGCTTACAAATAGTCAAGATTTAATCCAAGTAATCTTCATATAGAAGTACATCAAATATTTGAAAAAACAACAAATGTTCAAAACCAAACAAATACAAAGAATCATATCCCATATGTCAACTGTAGGGAAAATTCAAGACTTTGACTGTGATGAAACTGAATCTAATCCTCATTCAAGCCAAGAAGCTACTATAGTCCAAGAATGTACAACTGATATAATGTATCTAAGTGCAAATCTTAAAGCTGTTATTGAAGGATCAACTTTAGAAACTTTAACTTCAAGAGAAAGTATAAACCTTAAACTTATGTATATCATAAAAGACTTACAAGGATTTCTTAAACAAACTAGGAATTTGTCTATTGATCTTAGTAGCCATCAATCAGAAAAATCTTCAGAAATTCATGTGGAAAAAGTACAAGAAGAAGCTAAGGTTGTTGAAATATCAGAAAGTTTAGCTAAAGTAAGTCATCATAAAAGCACTTTTTCTTTTAGTAGTCCTGATATGAAATCAGCAATTTTAACCCCGATTAAAATTCAGAACCCACAAGAAGCATCATTGTCTAGTGATTGGGAGATTGAAAGTGAAGTTGAGAATAATAATGAGAAAGAGAAAAATGAGGATAGTCAGAAATGGAACTCTTTAAGTGTTATTAGTTTACATTCAGCTTCAGTTTCAAATACTAGTGAAGTTAGTGAAAGTGCAGAGTTATTGAATGCCCCGGTGCAGAAAGCTACACAGACTGAGTTTAAAAAAAAAGCATGTTGGAAAAGGTACTTGTGTTGTATGTGTAAGTCTTAAATATTTCAGAAATTGTTATTAGAAGCCTAAACTAACTAATCATTTTCATCCCAGCCTCCAGTTGGTGTTGTGTCTAGATCAATAGCTGTACAATGGGTTATCGCATAAAGGAGCTTAAGCCTCATGACCTCTTTAGTATTATACGGAGGAAGGTCAATAGTGAAAAAACACGTATGAGTTACCGGCAAGTAATTATCCACAGGTCCTTTCGGTATAAGTTTCGATATTTTCATATGAGTAAAAGTCTTACTAGCAGGTAATCTGCTTCTTCCCCATACAAACCTCAAAAACAACTGCCTTTCCTTAGGTGTCATCTCAGTCAAAACTTCCCAGAAAAACCCAATATGTGGATCACTTTCATTAGTCCCACTAGAATACTCAGTATTCGCCCTCAAAACATCAACTTTCACATCAACAGCCCCACAAACCAAAGTTTCTACCTGTTTCCAACTAAAAAGATTCAACAAATCTATTGGTATCACAGCACTCATCCCTTGTCTTAAATATTTATAATACTCATCCCCTTCAGTCAATCTTGCTGCAACAGTAAATTTCGCATATTGTAATGAATTATCATAAGTTACTATCATTTCCTTACCCCCAGGGACTAATTCAATCACTTCACCATTAGAAAGTCTTGTAGTAAAACATTCATCACTAAAAGCTGTTGAGAAATTTTCTTTAGTTATCCCTTTGCTTTGAAGATTATATAATATTTCTATCATCTGATAACATACTTCATCTATTGATTTCAAATCATATAACTCAAGTGAATCAACTACAATTTTTTTCCATGCTAAAGGTGCTAAGGATAAGTTAAGATTGTTTTGAGTCCTAATTGCAACACCTAATAATTTGCCTAGAAACACAAAAATCTCTTCGGCATTTAAGAATTTTTTCGGGTTTATAGTCCAAGCATCACGATGTTCACCTATGTTATTTAAATGGTTTTGGGTTTCAACAAGTAATTGTAAGTAATTAGATTGTAATTCATCACAAATATTACTTATAACTTCATTATATGGTCCTCCTGCATCTATAGCCCCTTCACCACGATAAGCAACTTTAAAAACCCTTTCTGTATTACGAAAATCAGTGTTGTTTTTTTGATTCATAGATCTGAGAACTTGACCAAAAACTGAAAATTGAGCTTGAGTATCTATACGGCCTAAAGATTTATATCTCATAGCTTTTGTCCTATCGACGATAATATCAGGTCTAGAGTCGTTTTTTGTTTTATCCAATTGAGTGTTAAATAAATCTTTTTTGATATCGAAGAAAATGTATTTACGAGCTCGGAGAAAAGCTTTTTGTAGATCTGTTGGGGTTTCTGAGATATGTAAATTAAACATACTGAGGTTGCTTTTTACATTACTGTTGAAGAGTTTGATTATTTTGTAGAGTTCTTGGATGTCTTTTACTGGAAGTTTCTCAAGGTTTTTATAGTAAATCAAGCTTTCAGGGCTTGGGTTAATGTCTGTTGATGCAAAACTCATTGAGCTTTTTCCTAGACTTATAACACTTTCATCAATATAAGTTACAAGTTCTTCAGCAGCTCCATTTCTTAAACTTGTACTGAATTTCTCATAATATTCTTTCCATTTATTCCTATCTTCCTCTGAAGCGTGCTTCAGAGCTTGTTCCATACACTCTTTAGTCCTATCAGAAAAAATTGGTGTTACTTTGAATTTATAACCCCAAGATTGCCCATGACCATATCTTAATTGTTGCCTAACTCCAAGTAAATCCACATCTTCTGGAGGTTCAGAAGTTGAATATACCTTAACATCTTGTCCAGCTTGACTTAACATAACCCCAAATCTATATGGTTCATTAGATAAATCAATCTTACAAGCAGCAACCAAAAGTTTATTCTTATAAAACCTAACTTCAGGTTTAGTAAAATCTAAATACATACCAATAATTTCAGAAGTTTTAAACCCTTTACATGATGTTGTATTAGATCCAACAATAATATTACCTGTATTTTTATATCCAGCACAACTTCCAAGAACAGATTGGGTTCTATTTATAGACTCTTTAGCAACAAATGGGACAACTAAAGTTTTATCAGCAATCGTAGTAAACTCAAATTCACAATAATATCTTCCACAAGTTAATTGATTTTGAATCATATGTATAGATGGACCTTCTCCACCTGTACGACTTATAGTTAAAGGTGTACATGAAAGAAAGCTTTCATTAGTATTTTCCCATTTGTAACTAGAATAAATCCCTGAGTTTATAGGGAAATGGAAAAACACAGAATCTGAAGGTGTTGTGATTTTACGTTTTTTTATACTAGCAAGTGCTTCTCCAACTTCAAAAGCTGAAGATATCGTGGCGATTTGACTACTACCACCAAATGACATAGCGAAATAAACTTTCCCACTGACATCATCAAAACTATGCATTTGTTCCCCATTTTTACTAAAACTCACAGTTGATTCATGGAAATTCACTGATATCTGAACTATATCCCCTTGAGAAAACCCATAAGCTGAGCCTTTACTTACTGAAGACCCTTGTTTCATAAAATCTCCATTACGTTTCCAAGACCAAGCTTTAAATCCACAATCACTAGCCATATTTGTTGTAAGATTTGTATTTGTTGCATCCATAAGCCCAATATACCAATATTCAGAAGTATCACTATTATCAATACTTACACTAATAGTCATAGCAATATCTGATAATGGTTCATTACTTACAGCAATACCCCATCCACTACTATTAGTCCTTGTAACTGTAAGATTGTTATTAGAAGTTGATATATCAGGTCCTTTAAGTGATGTAGACCATGATATTGGGAATTCATTTTTCGATAAATTACCTAAAGGTTTTCGTCCTATATTATCACTTGAAAAATAAATCTCATCACCTTCATCTAAAGTAGAATTCGGGTCAAAAGTTATTTTTAATGATGAGGCTCCTGGGAAAGAAATCTGCTCACTGCGGACTTCTCGGGTATAAGGGTGTTGGCTTTCATATGTTTTTTCTATATCTTTTTCTAAACCAGTTTTAAAAGCTTCGAATAAAAACAGATCTAGTCCGTGTTTGTCTTTAGTTAAATCCTTCATATCAAAGTAACAGTTGTAAAAACTCACAAACCATTTTTCTCTTATAATAAAACTTCTACTTTCATGGAATTTACATAGAAGTGACATTATAGATATTAAAACTAAATTCGGTCCATCACTAGCCCCAGTTTTCATAATATTAGCTTGGGATAATAGTATTTCTAACATAACCTTTTGTGTTGCTTCAACAGTTATTATAAGCCTGCTTAGGATTCCAATGATATTTTCAATAGTTTCTAGGTTTTCAGTTTTGTGTAAAAGTATAAAAAGAGGTAAAAGGGTTTCTTTTTTGAAGAACTTTTCTAATAAAAACGAGTATCCTTGTTTTGATATATGGTCTAATATACAAAGTACAGCAGGTAAGTTGATTTTTCTTTGAGTTTTTTTCTTCCTTAAAACCACAGGTTTTACTGTAAATTTGTACCCCCAGAAAACTGAAGACCCATCACTATGGAAATACATATAAACTCTATCCCCAACATGTTCAAAAGTTTGCCATATAGCCTCACCTGTACCTGAGAATTTCTTAATCTCTTCTTCACGGCCTGTTTTTTTATAAAAAGCTAAATAATCATAAGTGTTTTCTGTATAGCATTGAGAATCAAATGTAAATATCAACTTTGAAGCTCCTGGGAAATAAATTTCCTCATCAATATCCGCGTTGTTATTATAAGAATGAGGTGATTCATATACTTTTGATGTTAAGTCTCCATCAGAATTAGTTGCTGCTGAGATTATTTGGAAAATACATTCAGCTAAGAGTTTTTCAATCACATTTTTATTCCCTGATGTGGTAACTGCATTTACAAATGGTATTAAAGCTGAGTAGTCACTTTGAAACATGTTTATAAGATGAGCAATTCCTTTGTTTTCAGCACTTGTTACTAAAGCTTCAGGTTTATGTGCTGATATAGATAACATAAAATCTTTGCCGCTATTTTGCACCCTTTGTTCTTCTAAGTCGAATAATGAACTTATAAGTTCGAGTATTGAATAATTTTTATAAACATCTGAATCATCTTTTTCTTCTTTAGCTTCTTTAGTATTTAATAATCCAAAAGTAGGAATTGGTTGGCTTATTGATGTTAAGGAACATACTGGGAAGTTTATAAGGAAATCATTTGTTGTGTAGGCTAAGAAAATACATAAATTTTTATCAGCTTTACTTGCTAAGTTTATTGCAGAACCTTCTTTGTTGTTAAGAAAAGTATATCCAGCAGGAAGGCCAACACGTAAAGAGTTTTTGCTTATGACATAGGCTATGTTTTTTATATATGGAGGTTTATCTGAAAATATTCCATAAATCTTCTGAGATTCTTGTGTCGGGTCAAGGAGCATTTCTCCAATTAGTTGTGAATTAGGTATTTCTTCCAAGCTAATCTCAGAAAGTCTTTTCGAGTTCCCTTCTGCACTTTTTTTCATCGTCAATACTTTCCTATTTGTCAACCCTATTGTAGACCTTTCCCCATTTTCAAAAACCCCAACTTCTTCATATCCTTTTTCAATATCCCCAACTGTATCAAAAATTTTCAATGTATAAATAAATTCTGATACAAGTGGTGTTAATGTATTAACCCAAATTCCTGAATCTAGTTTAATAGCTTCTTGTATACATTTTTCTAAATCACAATATTGATCAGCTAAACTTTTAGCTAATGTTCCAGGCATACCCATTAAACAAAGTCTGTTTTTTGTATATCCACTTTCAATAATCCTCGGTTTTACAAATTTAGAAAAGTTGTCTTTTGATTCTAAATCCTCTTCATAGAATTTGACTTGAGATTCAATTTTACCTTCATATATAGAAAAACCTTTTAGCTCAACTCGTGAACCTTCTTTTAAGTATAGACTCATAGATCCAATTCGTGCTCCAGTAAAAACACTAGGTTCATTAAGACATAGTCTCATTGAAAAACTATCCCCAACAAGCTCTAAATCTCCATTGACACTAGCGAAAATCCTAAAAACATATTGGCTTTGTGTTAACACTCTAAGACTGAATTTACCTGAAACATCGATTTGTGTACTTTCTACAACACTTTCAAATTTTATATCCAACTCACCGATTTTAACCCCATATTCACATTTATGTTGAGAAGGTGTTCCTGATATACAAATAAATATTGTCACATAGTCGTTAAACCATTTTGTATTATGGAAAATCGACTCATCTAGATTTTTACCATAAACTTTTTTATCTTGGGAATTAGAAGTTGTTGTTATAACCATATGACCTTTTGAGCTTTGGTAAAACACTCCTGTTTCACTAAGGTCAATGATTTCTAGTTCACCATCACTCCATTTGTTTAATGTGAATATTGGCTTTGGACCACCTTCTTGAAGGATATTCTCAATTATATCTTCTTTATTTGATAAACCAGTATCAATAGCTGAAAGAATAAGGTTTTGTGGATAGCCTAAAGATGCTACTTCCGTGACAAGTATTTGATTTTTTTCATCTAAAGCTGAGAGCCTAGCGAGTATTTCTTCATTTGTCAACTGTTTCGTTGCTTCTGACTTGGCTTTATTTTCTAATTTACTCGATAAAAGTTCTTTTATAGTGACGAATTTCCTCCACATTATTGTATTAGTTGTAGGTTTTCTTTGAATATTTTGTTTTTTATCTGATAAAGTCACAAGGGTTTCAAGGACTAAACTTTCAAGTCTTTTTATTATAAGTTTATTCCCAATAAAAAGTTTAGCTGGAGTTTTTATACTTGAAGGATTATAATTTTGTATTAACGACCAGGTTTTTAGTAACTGGTCAAATAAATCTAATTGTGAGAAATTCTTAAAAAAATCAGAGTTTTGTATTACACCAACAATTTTTTTTCTTGATTCATTATGGAATGAATCACTTTGTATAGAGAAAATCTTACAACTTTCATCACCTATTGACCAGAGTATCCCTTCACCAACACATGCTTGATCTAGTCTGACCATATTCAAAGGCTGTAAAACATAATCCATTCCACTATACATTGGTCCATTCATAGCTAAAAACAATATCACCCCAGCTTCAATTTCACTAAACATTATCCCATCTTCTAGTTTTTTATTTAAACTTTCGATATTTTCTTTAAACATTTGCATCATTTTTTCCTTCCACCTATCTTTGCTTATAAGCTTTTTTAGTAGTTCAAATGCATCCATAGAACTTCTTTTAGTTTTATTCCAATTAGAAGTTTGTAGATAAAATCCAGTACTAAAACCTAGACTGTATAAAAGAAAACTTATAAAATCAGATGAAGATTTTTTTGGTATACCTTGTGATGATGAGATTTCATTCCATATTGTATGCAAACTTTCATATGAATGTTGACTTGGTAATATTGCGCTTAAAACAAGCATAGAAAGGGCTGAGAGTTCTTGAGATTCACTAAGAGCTTTTAAAAGCATGGTTTGGACTCTTGTTTTACGAGATAAAGCTCTTAAGACTCCTTCTGATGAACATTGGCTGAAAAGAAGCCACATTAAAGTTCCTTGATAGTCTTCGATTAGTATTTGTTCTGCGTTTAAAGAAAGACAACTTGAAGGAAAAACCCCGAATTCGTTTATAAGAAAAGAGACGTCTGAGTAGTAGTTAGGGTATTTTGGTGGATCACTAGAGATTTTGTTTAAGGATAAATAAAAGTCGTATTTTCCTTCCGAGTTTTTGAATTCTTCAGGGAAAGTGCCGATACTGATAAAACCAGGGGTTTCTGATTCGATAAAAGCCCCAAGGTAAGTGATAAAGTCAGGAAGGGTTGCTATAGACACTGCGTACATGATAATTGCAGAGACATTACCTAAAAAGCATTGTTCTGCTGCTTCATAATAATCTTTTGGTAGATTAAAAAAAAGTTTTGAACCAGCCAAATACTCTTTACTCTTTGAATCCATCTCATTTCTCTTCTCATATATACTTACCAGATACTTAAAAAAGTCCACTTCCCCTCTTGTATTCCTAAACTCCGGATGTTTCTTCAAAAGTTTTCTTGCCCCATCACCCATCATCTCCTCATCATCTTCTTTCAACACCCCTTTAAGCCCATGATCCACAGCTCTAACATGTGTTTCAATAAGTTTTCTTAAACTCAATTCTCCATCAACTTCTTTATAAAATTTCTTTAAAAACCTTTCAACAGGATTTTTCTGTAATGATGTTGGTACATTAATTTTCCCAATCCAAGTATTCCCTTTGCAAGTTTCATCTAAGCTTAAACTATAACTTGTCCTTACATCTTTAAGTTCAGTAAATATCTCATGAATAATTGTTTCTTGTAATGAATTAGTATTTAAAGAACACATAAAAAGTTTTAAGCATAAAAATGAAAGATCTGAAATTTTTTGTTTAAGTTCAGCGATTTTAAGCTTTTCTTCTTCATCTTCTAAGGTTAGGAAATATTCATAGTCTTTGAAATCAGGGACACAGCCTGGAAGGATACTAAATAAATAATGTTGGGTTTTAGTTGGAGGTGAACGTTTGATTAGTATATATTTTGTTGTACTACCAATTGTTATTGGTCCTACAGAGTCTTCATAACCTGCGATAAGATTTTCTTTTATTAAAAATTCGGAAATAGGCTGTTTAGTTTCGTTTTTTATGAAGACTAGGAAAAGGTCTTCAGTATCTGGGATACGTATTGAGCCTTCTTCTTCAGAGGTAATAAGTTTTAATGATGTTACGCAGTTTTCTACAGTAAATATCTTAGAAACCTTCAAATTGCTAAAACTTCCTTTACTCCACTCTAATAACTTATTAATCAAACCACTTATATTCAAATCATAAAAATAATGCAGATCTGTTTCTAATATCGGATAATTTACCGATTCAATAAGATTTAAAAGCATGTACAAATCAAGTAAATTTTCTGTATTAAACTCGCTTAAGGTCTTAAAAAGTATTTTATAAACTGAAAAATACGAGCTTTGAACACAAGTTAAAAGCACAGGGTCAGTTGCTTCTAATCCTTGCGAAAAATCGATTTTCCCATTTTTTCCCCGAACACACTGATTAAATACCTCTAAAATTTCTGAATTCAGCGTCTCAGACATCAAAGTATTCAAAAACTTAAACCCTAAAGCACGTGAAAGTCCTCTAACCCTTCTTTTTTCTAATAACTTAATAATTTCTTCAACAGTTAAATCACTATTAAGTATAGTCAATACAATATTCCATACTTTCCCAACTTCAACAATATCACTTTTTATAGGTTTTGGCTTTGTAATACTCATAAGACTTCCTAGTTTCTGTGCTGTTGCCACAGCTCCTTTAACAGTTTTCCATTTTGAACTAGTTGTATGTACAAGACTAGCTGAATGTTTAACCATCTCAGTAAGTTCAGTAAGTTTTAACTCAACTCCAGCTTCTTGAAGACCTTTTCTAAACTCAGAATTCAATATAAGTGTGCATTTTTCGACTATATCTTTACCTATTTCTGTATATCCTATAACTTTCCCAGCATCAATAAGCTCTTGTTTTCTTTTCTGAGCCCAATTTCTTATATTAGTCGATTGTTTTACAATATGCTTTATAGAATTACCAACTTGAGCTGTCCTTAAAAAAAGACTATTTATTGTATCGGTTATATCGAAAACCGTAGCAAAAACAGCAAAAATCGCCCTTTCAGCTTGATTCAATTCATTTCCCCCTATGTTACTAGCTGGACCTTTTACACCTGAAGCTTGTTTTAAATCTCTCCAACAACTAACTACATTATCACTTCCATTAATTATCTCTTCAATTATATCTACATCAGAAATCCTTTTACCCCATCTTCCAAATGTAGCCGAATAAGTCATCAAGTCATTTTTTTTCTTTTCTTTAATCATAAGCTCTTTACCTAAACCAGTTATAAGTTCTGTTTGAGAAGGATCTTTTGTAGCTAAAGATATAAGTTTTTCAGGTAATAAAGCTACAATACCAAATGGTCCAAGGATTTTGTCTTTAATCCCATATTTACATAAAGGAGATGAGATTATTTTTTCAATAAAATCAACTTTGACTGGATCTTCAAATTCAAAACATATAAGTTTTTTACATGCTCCAGCAACTAACATACCTAATGATGTTTGTAAATCATTAGGCCATATACTTTTATATGTTTTAGTTTTAACTTCAGCAATTATATTAACTTTATAACCCCAATTTGTTTGAGAACTATCTGAATGGAATTCAAAAGTTATTACAGGAGATTTAACTTCAGTCTCAGTAGTAGTTGGAAATCCAGTACCTGTCCAGTTGAATAAAAGGTTAGCTTTATTTTCATCTGAATATAATTTCAAATAGTCACAATTTGATTCTGTTGCACATGATGAATCAAAAGTTAAAGTGTATTTTTCAGCATATGGTACTTTAAATACTTTTGTTATATCTTGATTATCTTTATATGGATGTTCACTTTCATATACAAATTTCTGTTTTGCTATAGTATTTAAAGTTTCAGGTAATATTGGCTCTATATCTTTAAGTTCATTTAATAAAGATAAAGCTGGTTCTAAACATTCAGTAATAAAATCTAAGCTTAATTTACATAGGATTAAACTTGTGAAAAATGTTGTTGGAACATGACTTATAAGGGTATCTTTAGCTTTAGCTCTTAGGGTATCTGGAGATTTTTTTAATTCTTTGAGGAATGCTTGACTACATATGACGATTTTTTTATATATATTTAGAATGATTTCTTCATCTTTTGCCCTAAAGTTACTTTTTGAGTATTGACATATTAAGCATTTTAAACAACTACTTAATAAAGTCATTACTGGGACAAGGTTAACTTTTTCTTTTAAAGAAGTTATTGAAAGGTTTTGAGCTAAATCAATAAGGGATATAATGAATTTTTCAATCTCTTTTGGTTGTAAGTCAAAACTAAAAACATCAAAAAGGGCGAATGGTTGGGAGATTCTTTCAAGCATTTCTTCAATCATTTTTGTTTCTTCTTGGGAAACTTTGAAGGAGTTTTTATAGTTTTTTAACATGAGGTTGAGGAATGGGATTTGGTCAACTGGGCTTGAGAAGAACACTTCGAAGCACTCGCTTAGGGTACAAGCTGATTCGGCTTTTATTTGGATTTTGAAGTTCCCGGACATGATTTGTTGTAAGATTGTGTAGAAACTTACTCGAAGTTCTGATGATAGTTGTACTTGAGGAAAGTTCCTTGATGCTAGGAGGTGAGATTTTGTAAGTCTTAAAGCACATAGCATAACAACACTGCCTATCTCAGGATCAAATCTATTTCCTGCTGCAATTGTAAGTATCTGATAAAGATAAGCTAAAGTTGGTTCTCTTACATCAATACTCAAAAGTTCTTTTATTTTAACTTCAGCTGACTTGCCACGTTTTTCTAAATCTTTTCTATGCTTTTCATTGTTTTTATCTATCAACGCAAGAAGAAATGCTCCAACAAGTACTGAAGACAGTTTTCCTGTATTGATTTTTGATAAGTCACTAGATTGAAGTATTGCAAAAATTGGATGAATCGGATTTCTTTCTTCATATTCATTGATTTCCCCTTTTAACCCATCAGGGATTTCTGGTATGATGATTTTTACTTCACTATCCCCAGCTGTAAATCCAACATTAAGCTTTACTGAAGACAATTCAAGTTTTATAGGTCCAGAAATTAAACTTTTGTTCTTGTAAAAAGATATGGATTTGTTTGGAAAGTCAATAAAAACACCCACTTTATCATTAACTGATAATGTAGATACTGTTGAAGTTTCAGTAAGAAGCTGTAAGTTACCATTTGAGGAGTACATATAAAACCTATTCCCCGGATCTCTACTATCGCAAACACCAAAAGATACCACACCATTAGCCTTTTCCAAAACCATCTCATAATATCTTTTTCCATATGAAAACTCTTCCCCATAAGCCATCCCAGGCCCAACCGCTGAAGCTATTCTCGGATACTCTTCCACAACAATTTTCTGATTCTGATCCTTATTCTCAACCTTATTAAGTTTAACATTATCACAACTAGCCCAATAAAACTCAACTTTTCTCATCATAGCAATTCTACTTAAAGCTTTAATAACAGGCATAACAGTATTAACAATATTAGCAAATGCCTTATCTTGAATCCCTGTTAAAAATTTTGCAATAATAGAAAAAGCTGCAGTGACATTCCCACTAACTAAAGCTATGCCAAGTAAAGGGGAAATACTTGCAAGTTGGTTTTCTTGAGTTACTCCTCTAATCTCTCCTTTTAAAACACTTTCAAAAAACCCACATACTTTTTCTAATGCTTTTTCAATACATGAATCTGTTATAACACAGCTCATTGGTTGATATTGAGATAAAATCATTGAAGTTTCTGAAACTAATTCCATAAACATTTCCCCATCTGAAGCTATTGTTTTTTTTAACATTAATAATAGAGATGATAAACCAAATGATATACCAAGTTGGGCTGAAACTGGTAATGAACTTGATGAAGATTTAAATTCTTGATCTTGTGCGAGAAGTTTATCACGAAGTTTATCTTGGCGAAGTATAGATTCATAAATCCCACAAAGGGCTTGGAGTCTACGATGGAAAATGTCGTAAAAAGGTGTTGTTGGGATTTGGCTTGAGATTGTATTGATTAATGATGATTTTAGAGCCTCGTGTTTGGACTTTGTGTAAGCGAAAGCATAAGAGATTTCATGCTCGAGTAAATCGGTAGAAGGAGAAATAGAGGATTTTGTATAGAATTGGTATTGATCGAGTAAAGGGTTGAATTGTAGAGTTAAAGGGTCGTAGAGCTGCTCGTTGTAAGACAAGAGTTCTAGGTCTTGAGTATAGGTTTTCTTAAGGTCTTCTATTGATAAGGATGAAACTCTGTCAGAGATTTCACTACTAGTATTACCCATTTTTATAAGAATAACTGACGAGGATATATTGTCAATATTTTTAAAAGAATTACTTGGATTATACTAGAATTTGAATAGATATTTTAGGCTTGGGATAAGAAAGCGATTGAAAATTTTTAATGAAATATGGGCTTAGAGATTTACAGTTAGAGGTACATTTTTTGATATAGAGAGATTGTGAGTTGATATTGAAATTTACTAATGAGCAGTTTTTTATAGGAAACTAAAGGTAAATTTTATATGATGTAAGTAATAAGGTGTATGTTTGATATGAAAATATTGACTTTTAATACTGTAAGCGATTCACATCAATATAAGATAGAGTTTATAAATTGCAATGCAAAATATTTTATGCTTTTTATTAATATAAAACTATATATCAAAACTAATATCAAACTATACTATTCAAAGTTTTATATATACTTTATTTTCTTACTTAATATTTATAAGTATAACTTAACTTATAATACTCAGCTTATAAACTCATATATCTTTAATTATCCTAAAAACCTAAATCTAAATTTCCTATACTCTACACAAAACACAAAAAGTTTTATACTATAAACATAATCCTAAAAACTCATAACATCTAATATCCTAACTTTAATCCCAAAAAAAAAACTATCACCATTCATCTTTATTTCACCTAGTCCAAACTCCACATCCATCATATCCTAAAACTCATAATTCCCAGTATCCAAACTCATATAAAACCTTCTGCAAAAAAAATTCATAATCCCATATGAGCCTTCTTAAAAAAAACTCTTAAAAATCTAGGTAAAAATTTCATACCCTAAGATTTCCTCATATAAAACTTTTAGAAAATCCCATTAAAACCTACGTCAATAATAAATGTTGATTTTATTACTATCAGTAACAGTTCTTGCTTGGGACTACAAGCAAAAAGGTTCTGACTGGGATGGCCAATGTGCGAACGGGACTTTCCAATCTCCAATAAACATAAACTTAACCGATGTCGAAACAATCCTAACTGGTTCAGATAGACACGTCCAACTAAACTTTACGCTTTTTACAATAGAAACCAAAGGTTACTGGACTAACTCAACTTATAAAATCGATGGACAACTTGCTAATATGACAGCAAATCGTCCATCTGATCAATGGAATCAAATAGCTTCAGTCCTTCAACTTCATTTCCATTCCCCTTCAGAAAATCATTTAAATGGGATTGAATATGATATTGAAGTTCATGTTGTTATGCAAGACCCAACAAAACAATTCACTTATATAGTTTATGCTGTTTTTTTCAAACAAAGTGATGAAGTTGATGGTTTTATTATTGATTGTATTGAAGCTGAGGATAAAAAAGTGAATTTTACATTGGCTAATTTGATTAAAGAACCTGTTGTTGATGATTTTTATGCTTTTACTGGGTCATTGACTACTCCACCTTGTAGTGAAAATGTTTTGTGGCTTATTGATGGGAGGGTTAGGAATGTGACTCAGAGCCAGGTTGGGTTTTTTACCAAGAAATGGGCGAATAATACGGAGTTCGCTGGAGGCAATGGCAATGATAGGCAAATACAATTCAATAATTATAGGCAGATCATTCATTATGATGATTATGCAAGTGTGTTAGGATTAGCAATCACAGCTTTTACTGCTTTGATGTTTTAAGCTAATATTAGGCTTAGGAATCCTTGGATTTATAATAAGACTGGAATACGAAGAAAGAATAGGTTTTTGTAGATTTTTTTTATATTTTATGATATGTAGTTGTATATAATAATGAATTTTTAGAAGGTTTAAAGTGAGTTGGTTATGATAAAATTTTTTTTTTGAGGTTTTTTTGTGGGTTTAGGGTTTTTAATATGAAAAGCTTATCGAGAAAAATTTTCAAAAGCATTTTTTTGTAATTGTCCTGCCAAAGATTTTTTTGTGTATTGTAAAGAGTTTTTTATATGATTCTAAGGATTATTTGGAAATAAATAATCATTATGATATAAGTGAAAATATGATAAAATGAAAGAGGATATAGTAGAATATAATGAAAAATGAAGTAGAAATTGAGAATATAGTAAGATATAAGTATTTGTAAGAAGGAAATATACAAAGTATAGGAAAATATGATAAAAATATGAAGGAAAAAAGTTAAATGAATTCGGTATGATAAAAACAAATAAAACCTAAAAAAATAATAATGAAAATGCTATAAATCCCCAACAGAAATGAAATAAGCACACAATCAAATATAAAACCATGTGAAAACTACAAAAAAAAAAAAAAAATCCATGATCAGAAATAGAAAAAAATTATGGCTTAAAGGCTTTAATAATATTTACTCTAAAAAAGCTTGTAAATAATTAATACCAAGCCAATTCCAACACCAAAAGACCAGTAATAATTCTTTTTTTCCAAATGGTGTTGAACTCTTCTTCCATTAGCCGGTTGAATAAGCCTATTATTTCCTTTTCCTTTAGCGAAATTCTCATTCCCAGGCCATAAATTATAGAAAAACGTGAATTGTTCTTTGCTTATTTCCCTAACTTTATCATCAAGTAACCATAAAAGCCCTTCACTGCATGGAGGAGTTGTCAAAGACCCAGCAAAAGTATAAAAAGAATTAACCAAAGTTGATTCAAAGTTATCTTGGAGGTTGAATTTCGTTTCCAGGCCAAAATTCTCAATAATTTTAGCCAAAAATTTGTTGACAGTCGAGCCAACTTTATAAAAGACCCCAAAAACGACAAAAGTGTGTTTTTGGCTTTCGTCCTTCATAACAATATGCATTTCTATATCAAAGTCTTTACCTTCGACATGGTTTTCGCTTGGTGAATGGAAATGCGCGTTCACGATTTGAGCTTTTTGCAACCACACCTCTCCGTTTTTACTTATCTGCAAAGTACCGAAATCCCCTTCAAACTTATAAGTTGTAGCAGTTAATTGACCTGGAATCTGCTTTTCTTGGAAACTAAAAGCTAAGCTCATATGTTCTGGATCAGAAAATGGAACATCATCAATAATACTACTTTCGATATTGATTGGAGTTTGGGATTTACCATTATGACAGATATCTGGCCAATCATCACCACTTTTTAAGTAGTCCCAGGCTAAGATTGCATATGGCATCAAGATAAGAAACATTATAGGTATTCATTTTTAATGGTGTGAGATTATTATATATGCCAGTATATATTTTTTAATTATATTATATTTGATGATTGATGCTGATTTTTTTGATATTAAAGACTAAGTTTGTGTTTAATAAACATTTTTGGATTAGGATGAGAAGGTTTAGGGTTTAATAAATTTTTAGGATTGCTATGATAGGTTTAGAAGCTTTGGTGGGGATTTTAGGATTTTTTTTTATGTGAGAAATAGGTTTGATTAGGATGATATTTTCGAGTTAGGTTGCTGTTATTATAATGGATGTATGGATTATGAAAAGAGGTAAAAAGAATGATATGTGTGATAGGTTTTTGTATTTTTTATGATAGGGTTTATGGATTTTTTTTAGTTTTTTGTTTTTGTAAGAGATTTTTGCAAGACTTTTTAGTTTGGCTTGATGGGTTATATATTTATAAAGTAAGGGGATTATATAAGTATTCTAAGGAAAAGGTCTTTATGGTAAAATCTTAGTTAGATACAAGATTTGTGATTTTATATTTAAAAGTTAAGGAAATTGTTTATAATATTTCCTCCTCCTGCGTTAGCAACATCTACTAAGCTTCTATCATATCTTATAATAAAAAAAATACCTCATATTCTATCTAAATATTCATATTCTTCTTCACAACAGTATAAAAATGGGAAACAGCAACGACCAGGAACGTGCGGCAAAAGAACGAGAACGTGAGCTCCAACTACGTTCCTCCCGTCTAGAAGCTCATCGTTTTGAGAAACTCAAAAAACTTCTCCCTTACATGAAAGTTGACATCCCAATCGACGACTTCTCCGAAGAAACCGTAAACCAGCGTATGTGTCATTATTTCGAAAACCCAAACTCTAAATATTCCTCAAGCTTCATGAAAACCCTTGTATCTCGTAAAAAAAAGCGTTTTAAAAACGATCAATTCGATCTAGATCTTGCTTATATTTCAAAGCGTGTAATCGCAATGGGTTTTCCATCAAAAGGTCTTGAATCAATATATCGTAATTCACGTGAAGATACATTAAGTTTTATGAATTCATATCATCCAACACATTATCGTATATATAATTTATGTGAAGAAAGAAATCGTTATTATAGATCATCATTATTTAATGGCGCTGTTAGTTATTTTCCTATGAAAGATCATAATCCAACTGATTTGATTATGATGTTAGAATTTTGTATTGATGCATATTTGTATTTATCACAACATGAAGATAATGTTATTGCTGTACATTGCAAAGCTGGAAAAGGAAGGACCGGATTGATGATATGTGCGTATATTGTGTTTATACAAGCTTATGATGATAAAGGAGCTATGGAGATTTATGGCTTGAGGAGAACGTATAATGGGAAAGGCTTGACTATATCGAGTCAGAAAAGATATGTGAGCTATTTTTATCAGTTTCTGAGGGATAATTTGGGTGAGAATTTTATTGCAAGGCTGCCTTTTGTCCTTAAAAGCCAACATGCGTTAAGTAATATTAAAAAGAAGATCAGCAAAAAAGTTGCTTTGACGGAGATCAACATAGGTCCATTGGATGTTGATATTATAGCAGATATCACTATTAAAAAACTTGAAGACCTTGTAGTATTCGAAGGAACCATACTTCCTACACGACACAATTTGGCTTATCTCCAGTATGTGTTTCCAGAAGATATCCTTGAAGAACAAGATATAAACATAATTTTCAAAAGCGAAGAGGTAAAGTTTTCCTGCTGGGTCAACACATACTTCTTTATCCCTTGTGAAAAACTCTCAAGGGAACTGCCAAAAATGAGTAATTTCCCACAAGTAGGTTGTGAGTTAAAAACAAATGAACTCGACAAATTTAAAAAGAAAATCGAAGGTGATTTTACTGTAATAATAATGGGATATATTCCTAATTAACATAAAATAATCTATCAAATCACATATATTTTTTCATATGAAAAAATCTTTAAACATATATTAAAAATGAGTTCAGATGAAGAGTTTTGGAATATTGTTGAAGCACCACTTTATCTTAAAGAACCTAAGCTTTATAAATGCACAGATTTTTTTGAAATTAAAGCTTATTGTAATATTTCTATAAGACCAGGTGGGAAACTTGAAAAACTTGTTAATAATGTCCGGTTAGCTAAAGAAGAGGAATTGAAAATGCAGAAAATTTTAGTTAGACAAAGGACTATAAAAGAAGTTAATGTTAATGCTGATGAGATAAGGAAGAGATATGCTGATGAAGTTGTGGAGATTATTGCTGAGAGTAATAAAATGAAAGATGATTTGATTGAGATGAAGAAAGATTTGAATAAGGCTCATGAGGATTTGATTGTACAGGAACAGATTATTGGGTTGTATCGTGTTGGGCGTAGTTTTAAGTATTTTGAAAAGAAAGATCCACAGGTTGTTGAGGATCAAAGCTTTTCTTTGAAGAGCCAGTTGAGACTTATGAAAGAGGTATGCAAGGTATATCTAGATAAGATGGAAAACATGAATGGTAAAATCTGCAAACTAACCGAAGAAATCGATCAAACCAAATCAACCTACGAACAAGACATCCAAAAAATTCTAAAAGAAAAAGACGACCTTGAAAAAGACCTTAACACAAAACTCAACATCCTAAGTCAAGAGTTTTCAAAATACCAAAACGATGTAAAACTCGAAATGTCAGTTCAAGAAGCGATTCACAAAAAACAAGCCCACACAATCCTCCTACTAAAAGAAGACATAAAAAAAGCTCAAATTGTCCTTCAAACCCCAAGACTTCGTCAAAGAACCTATGAAAGATACAGTAATCTAAACCCTCATCAAGAAAACCTTAGTTTACCAAGATCTACAAAAAACAAATCAATAATTCTACTACCTCAAGTTAATGAAGAAAGAGATACAAGTTTACCACCAACAGTCAAAAACAATAAAAGTGAAAAAAATGTTTTTACTAACACCCTAGTCCCATTATCAAATAATTCAAGTAAATTTCTAGACAAAAGCTTAACACGTAAACAAGGAAAAGTTTTCGAGTAGTTTATAATATAATATTATGATTGGGATAAGTCCTATAAATATATCCAAGAAACTAGATCTGATCAAAGTTCCAAAAGTTACGATTAGTATTAAAAAAAAACCGAAAAATGTGTTTTCGAATATGCCTTTGATTGATAATTGCATGATTAAATTTGATGAAAATTTTTCTAAGAATAGTCGACCTCATTTCCCCCCACCTAAGAAAATTAGGTCGAGGTTTGTTGTTGAAAATTTTACTGCGGAAAAAATTGCTATGCAGAAAATTGATAGTGGTAGAAGACTTTCTATTGTGGATGAAGAACAATTGTTATATTTAAAACGACCTTCAAATAGTATATCTCCAAAAGTTCCGATTACTCCTAGGAAAAAAAATTCTAGCCTTGAGATAGGGATTTTGGATATTTATTATAGTAAAAAGTCTTTACAGGGTAAAAAAATTGATAAAAAAAACTCAGCTTATCCTTTTGCGGCTTATGATAAATTTTTTATACAAAGCGCTAAAGGTAAAGATAAGCGACAGAAGGAATATGCTAAAGCGGCAAATACACCCAGTCCAGGAAAGGGAATGGCTAAGTATATAGTTCAAGAAAAAGATAAAACTGGTCATTTTCTTATTAAAATCAGCAAGGCCTTGTCGCGAATACGAGTTTATCGATCGAAATCCTCTCTTAATGGGCATAGTATATACAAAAGCCCAGGAAATTTATTATAATCTAGTAGTCCTGGGAGGTAATTTAAACATGAAATTTAAATTAAACAGAATTTGAAATTGGCTTAATATCGATAATATTAGCAGTTAAATGGATAAGTTTAAAATTATCACAAGCTCCAAGAACCCAACTCCAATATACAATCATCTTAGACGTAAAAGTGATCAATATCATGATAAAGATAACTCATTTAACTTACCCCCACAATATATTACAAATAAATCATCAAACCCTAACACAGCGACTAATAAAAGTGTGATTTCTAGAAATACCAATAGTAGGAGTAATTCTGGGGAAATGAAAAAAAGAGTCCTTTTGGACTTATCGAAAATCAGAGTTACTAAAATTTTAGGGCAAAATGGCAACAACTCAGCAAGAAACACTGAACATCAAAAAGCTAATACAAAATATTTAAAAGAAAAGTCAGGGGATTTCTCTTTGTATAAAATGAATACAGAAAGAGGTGGACATAAAGAGAATTTCAGACTTTTTGGAGCTTTGGAAAATGCCCCAGATATACAAATGCTTTGTTGTAATAGGTTTTTTGATAGACTTTCTACTTTTGAAGATAAACTCTCGCAATTTTATGCGAAAAATCGAATAGCTTCAATTATGCATACAAAATAAGAATATAATTTTTACGTTTCAAACTAATAATTATATAAAAATAAGCATTTGTTACTTGTTTGATAATGATTGATAGATGTATTATGGCATAAAATGTAAAATTATAATTAAAAATAATTGTATATATGAACCTATTTTACAAATACGGAGGGACGAATTTCTGGAATGATGTTCTTAATAGCTTTTATGACAAAGCCTTGTGTTCTGCAAGACTAGTACATTTTTTTACTCCTAGCAACTTGCCTCATATAAAAAATATGCTTTTAAGCCAACTAGAAATCAGCCTTGGTGCAGATTTTCGCTATTCAATGGAAGGCCTCGAACAGTCACATAAGCACTTAGGCATAACTTCAGAACAATTTAACGAATGGGTGGTTCTTTATAGAGAAACTTTAATAGAAAAGTATGTCTTATACGAAGATATTGAAAGAATAATTGGATCTCTCCAAGCATCAAAAAAATTCATTATTAGTAAATCCTAGTCATTTTAGTATCACAACATTTTAAAGCTAATTATTAATCTAAAAATCAGATTTTCCCATTGGAGCACTTTTAAGAGTAATAACTATAGATAATAATTTGATATTTATAATAACCAATGAGTTTTTTCTATCAATTCATTTTAAAGATAAACTTTTTTTTACTTTAGATAAAATTCTAGCTATACTTGAATGAGTTTTTAAGTACTTATTGACTATATTATAAATTTTAGCATTTTTTCAAAGATTATATTGGCTTAGTTTCTGTTTTTAACTTTTAAAGGTTAATTTTGGGGTGATTATGATAGATGATTTATAAGGGTCTTATAAGTTTAGATGATATATGGTTTCAACTACTACTTTATAGTTTTTTTTATATGAATTTTATGTATATTATATGCAAAGGGGGGTTTAAGATAATAGAATATTCCTCATCAATTTCTAGACTGAAAACTATATTATTTAAGGTTCATAGATTAAATCTTAACAAATTTTAATGATAAAGTTTCTGTGATAATAAACTGACTTCTAGTATATACAAATTCTTTTACTATAGCATATAAAAATAATATAAAATTATGGATTAAAA
>MPUH01001543.1:0-13164 GCA_001970955.1 Stentor coeruleus | reverse complement strand
AAAATCGGCAACTATCATTCATATTATATCCATAATAATGGACTTTACCTTTTAAGGTTAAAGCATTCAATGATGCAAAACATGAAGGTTCTTTAAGTTTGAAATCTGCTTTCCATACTTTCATAAGTTTATCATCGAAAACATAGCAATCTCTCATAATATTAAAATATTGCTTCCTGATGAGAAGATACCTAAGGCAGTTAAATTTGAAGACAATTTGATAGTTAAAAGTTCCCATTTTCCATTTTCATATCTTTCTATATTATTTAATCTTTTTATGCCTTTCTCCGTTTCGATATTACCTCCAAAAACATAAGTTTTTGAAAAATGCGAAATAGCTCCAAAAGACCTTTTTTTTGAAGTTAAAGATGGATATATTTCCCAATTACCATTTTTATAAACTTCTACAACTGCCAAGTCTTCTTCACCATCACAACCTCCTAAAACTGCTGGAAAGCCATCAATCCATGTCATAGCATGAAAGCATCTTTTTTGATGTAAAGATGGTAAAGAATTTATTGATTTTGATTCTAAGTCAATAATATATGCACTATTTGATGCTGGAAAACCACCAGTGTAAATCCCAAATTTTTTTCCAACACTCAGTAATCTTCCGGCCCAATTAAAATTCGTCTTTATTTTTGTCTCAACGGTACTATTATTACAGATTACTTCATTTTCAGAAGAGAATTCAAATGCCCTAAATGTATATTGAAATATACAATGAGGAAAAGTTGAAATGCCACATTCTATAGTTTTTCCATTAATGGGATATAACTTGATTTTTGGTCCATAAATTTGATCTAAGACTTCAGGCTCTTTCATTATCAATAAAGATTCTAAAGGACAATAAAATTCTTTCTCTTCAATTTCCTCATTTAAATTTTGTATGTAATCTATAGTATCATTGCAAGATTTGATAAAATTTATCATATAGTTATTCGTTTTATTCAAATTTTTATTAATTTGTGTGATAAGATCATTGGCATGTAATATAGTTTTCTTCATGTCTAATTTTGCTTGAGCTTTGAGTAAAAATATTTTTTTAAGAAGCTTAGCTTTCATTATTGGGTTGAATGACACTTTTTTACGTCCAATTTGATTTACTTTATGTTCGCCTATTAGTTTATAGTGATTTCCTATGTGTTTTGAGCACATATAACTTGCTTTGAATAAGCAGTTGCAGCTAAACTCAGCTGGGTCTCGACAAAAGCCACAAATCCTATTCTCCATTATTTTATTAAACTAATAGGCTCATACCAATAAAATTATCATCCTAAGTGTTTCTTTAAAATCAACTAAGGTATTTTAAATAAAACTTTTATTAAATAATATTTGTTAAATATAGGATTTAGATATCTGCTTACAATTATAAATGTTACTTTAAGTGTATTTTAAGATTAAATTAGATAGGGAAACTATAATTAAGAATTCATTTTGCATGCTTAAGGATATTATAATATACAATTCAGGCACTTTCTTACTAAAAGCTTTAAAGAAATCAATTGCACAAATGACTAAGCAATCAACAAACTATGAATGAAATAGAAAAGTGGCATATACACTTAAAGAAAGCATATAAGTTGGCAGTTATAGCTTTTTCATAAAGCTATTTAAATCAATCTCACTCTTAAATATTGCATTGACCTGATAAAGGGCAATCCACCTTAACTATACATTCCTACTTTGAGCAACCCTACAATTTTGTTCTAAAAATTCATATTTTTCAATAGAATAAGGTGAATAAATATAGTTTAGATTCAAGCTAGCTCTATTTCTAACACTTCTGCTATGTTGGTTCTTATTTTTAATTTTATGGGGAAAAGTGCATTCAGCCAAAGCTTCTTATTTGACCTTTTTGAGGATATCAATTTCATGTTTTTTTCTTTTAACCACGTTTCGTTAGTCTTTTTTTTATGTTATTAGCTGCAGTTGGGGTTGAAGATGCAGGATTTTTATTCATCCTAATACCTGAAAAGCTCAAATTGTTAATACCAGTCGGTTTTTCTATTGAACTCATTTTATTTTCTAGTTTTTATTCTAAAATTTTATCTCAGTATTCCTGCAATCTTCTTTCAGCTTTTTCTGCTAAATCTCTAGACTTTTCTGATATAGTTTGTATCAGACTTCTTTCATTAGTTCTTGTTCCATAGTTATTAAGGACTCAAGTTTACGCTTGTAATCGATTTGTCGGTTTATAAGTTTGTCTTCTATTTTGACTACTGTAATTATTCTTGGCTTGATTAAAGTTGGAAAAATCATCTTCTTGGATTTTGGAACAAATCTAGTTTGCTCTCATTGATGATATTCGGTATTTATTCGGTATCTCTGAATTCTTGGAGGTTTTTTAGACATTTTCCTTAAGTTTAAAAATTATTAGGATTTTTGTAGGTAGGGAAATATAGAGGGTTTTATAATATATAATTAGATTGGGGTTTTTATGAAGACTAATAAAGAAGATTTTGAAGGAGAATGAGATGATTTGATATTAGGATTTTGATGGATTTAAGGTTTTTGTGGAAAAAAATTAAAGTTGTGGTTTATCATATGGTTTAGAGGTTTAAGTGTTTATTATTTAGGAGAAGTTTAGATTTTTTTTTTGGAATATTAGTTTGGGTTTATTAATTCATATTTAAGTTAGATCCACTAAATAATTAACATTCTTTTAACACATTGCATCACTAAAAAAATTAATTAATGCTTTAAAATTTATTAACTCATAATTCTTGAACAATTTCAATCATTCTTTTTGAATCAAACACCGAGAAATTGTGATTCCTCAGTATCATTAATCGCAAACCCTTCTGTTATATCTAGCTTTGAAAATCTGCACTAAGATTATTTATTAAACCTTTTCAAAAATATAATTTCATTAAAGGACTGACAAGACTTAGTGTGCATCAAAAGATTATCATTAAATATAAATTATTTTTTTTAGAACATGATTAAAAAATTGCTAAACATAATTATCAAACTCTAAGTAATCATAAAAATATGATATATTTATTATCTTTAATATTAATAGCAACAACAAAATTTATTTTTAAATTAGCTACTGTAATCATAGATGATCTAAACTAAATATTAAATTCTAGATTTATAAATCGACAACTTTCATTCAAATCAGTTCCATAATAATGGATTTCACCTTTTAAGGTTAAAGCATTCAATGATGCAAAATATAAAGGCTCTTTAAGTTCGAAATCTGCTTTACATATTTTCATAAATTTATCATCAAAAATATAACAATCTTTCGTCATTTTTCCGTCATTATCGCCTCCTCCAAATATTAAAATATTGGTACCTAATAAGAAGATACCTGGGATAGATAAATTTGAAGACAATTTGATAGTTAAAAGTTCCCATTTTCCATTTTCATATCTTTCTATATGATTTAATCTTTTTTTACCTTTCTCCGTTTTGATATTACCTCCAAAAGCATAAGTTTTTGAAAAATGCGAAATAGCTCCAAAACACTTTTTTTTTGATGTTAAAGATGGATATATTTCCCAATTACCATTTTTATAAACTTCTACAACTGCCAAGTCTTCTTCACCATCACAACCTCCTAAAACTGCTGGAAAGCCATCAATCCATGTCATAGCATGAAAGCATCTTTTTTGATGTAAAGATGGTAAAGAATTTATTGATTTTGATTCTAAGTCAATAATATATGCACTATTTGATGCTGGAAAACCACCAGTGTAAATCCCAAATTTTTTTCCAACACTCAGTAATCTTCCGGCCCAATTAAAATTCGTCTTTATTTTTGTCTCAACGGTACCATTATTACAGATTACTTCATTTTCAGAAGAGAATTCAAGTGCCCTAAATGTATATTGAAATATACAATGAGGAAAAGTTGAAATGCCACATTCTATAGTTTTTCCATTAATGGGATATAACTTGATTTTTGGTCCATAAATTTGATCTAAGACTTCAGGCTCTTTCATTATCAATAAAGATTCTAAAGGACAATAAAATTCTTTCTCTTCAATTTCCTCATTTAAATTTTGTATGTAATCTATAGTATCATTGCAAGATTTGATAAAGTTTATCATATAGTTATTTATTTTATTCAACTTTTTATTGATTTGTGTGATAAGATCATTGGCATGCAATATAGTTTTCTTCATGTCTAATTTTGCTTGAGTCTTGAGTAAAAATATTTTGTCAAGAAGCTTAGCTTTCATTATTGGGTTGAACAATATTTTTTTACGTCCAATTTGATTTACTTCATGTTTGCCTATTAGTTTATAGTGATTTCCTACATGTTTTGAACACACATAGCTTGATTTAGATGTGCAGTTGCAGCTAAACTCAGCTGGGTCTCGACAAAAGCCACAAATCATATTATCCATTATTTTTATTAAACTAATAGGCCAATTAAATTATCATCTAAAGTGTTTCTTTAAAATCGACTAAGGTATTTTAAATAAAATTATTATTAAATAGTATTTGTTAAATAGGATTTAGATATTTGTATACAATTATAAATGTTTCTTTAAGTATATTGCATTTTAGATTAAATTAGATTAGATAGGGAAGCTATACTTTAGGAATTCATTTTGCATGTTTGAGGATGTTATAATAAATAATTCAGGCACTTTAATACTAAAAATTTTAAAGAAAATAATTGTACAAATGATTAAGCAATCAACAAACTATAAATGAAATAGAAAAGTGGCAAATATACTCAAAGAAAGCATATAAGTTGGCAGTTATTATTTGGGACATTACCAGCATAACAAAATCATTAAAAGTTTGCCGTGATTTTAAAATACAATTTTAACTTGTTTCACTATATAAAATGCAATCATACTATTTTATCTCAAACTATTTCAAGACTTCTATATTCCTAAGCCAAGTCGTCCATCCTATAACTTACCTATCTTATTGAGCCATCTCTAATTTGAAAAACAACAAACAAATCGCTTCTATTACTTGCATCAAACTTTAAGCATAATTTCATAGTATATAACTACTTAGCTCTTTTCATAAAGCTTTTTAAATCGATTCTAATCTAAAAAAAAATATTACACTAAGTTGGAAAATGTTTTGATGGATTGTTGATTTAAAGCTTTAAATCAAAGTTTTTCTTTCTAAAATAACTAACTATTCTAATTAATCTTAACTGTTATCTCAAAGCAATACTTGTTCTGAACTAAGAGTGTTATCGTTTTAGATTTCATTCCTGGCTTGATATCAAATAATGGAACAGCTGATGATATTCTTCCTTCTCTATGCTCTTCACCGTTTTTCAGGAATTTAAAACTTCCATTAGTACTTTTCATATCAACAAAATGCCAATTCCCATCATGGTCGACTACAAAATGTGCATGTCTTTTCCCTATTGTGCCAAATTCTGCAGCAAAAGATATATTTGGAACTACTTCATCTCCACCTTTTCCATCTGGAACTTTTCCATCTTCACCTTTTCCAACAATAATGTTTCTATTTTCATTTAATCTTAAATATTCTTTATTTGTTGTTGTTGAGAAACCTTTTGAGTATTCAATATTAGGATTTGGTTTAAAACTTTGATCATCAATTTTAATACGTTTAAATGTATCTTGGTAATGCTTTACATTCTTTCTAGGTTCTTGATATGGCATATAAACTAATCTTGCATGTGCACATCTCACAGCTTCATCATTATTTTTAAATTTTTCATTATAAACTTCAGTATCTATAATCTCAATGTTGTATGTTTTACCTAGATTAAAAATAATCCCTTTCTTCATTGGAATGAAATATTCTGGAATTTCAAACTCTTTCCTAACATAATCTTTATCGCCATTTAAGTAATTTTCAAGATTTTTAAACTGACTTGCGTAATCTACTCCTTCGATTTTAGTCATACAAAAGGATTTGGTAAGACAGTCTACAGCATAAATATTAGAGTTTCCTACTAAGAGAACTAAAGAGACACTTTCAGCTTTAATGTCTGTTTGAGGTAGGATAATATGAGCCATTCTACTTTTACCAATAATTATAATCCGTTCTCCTCTATCTCCAAATTGAATTCCAGTGCTTTGCACTTTATATTCTTTCATGTCAAAAATTTCATCTCTATCAGGAGTTTCATTATAGGCATTCTTACACATTATTGTAAATTCATAGTTTTTTTCTTCTATATCTTTAACTTTACTGAATTTGTTCATAACTCTACTGACTTTGCTTAAAAAATCTATTGTATCCTTGTTTAAGAGCTTCTTGAAAAATTCAGTAAAATCTCCTTCATCATCATACATTCTTTCCAGGATGAAATCATTGCTTCCATAAATTAAATTGTAAATAAATTGCTTGACATATTCATTCAATGAAATGCTGAATATATTTAAGATGATATTAATTTCATTTAAAATGTCTCTGAAAAATGTTCCCCATTGAATAATTTTTCTATTCATATACAAGCTGAAAAATTTCATAAGCTTATCGTCTAGAAATTCATCTTTTTTTGATAAACCTTCAGCCATAATTTTGCCTTCATTCCCGTTTGGGTATAATATTTCAGAGAATCTTAAAAGTACTAGTTTATCAATATTTTGGATAAAAGATAATTCTAAGTTGTTAGCAAGTCTTTGAAGATTTTCATCAATTGAATCAAGAAATTCTTCATCAAGCTGAGAAAGTTTTAAAATTTCAAACACCGAATGAATTCTATCCTTCTTTTCCTCAGCCATTTATATTATAATCTTCTATGTATATCAAATATAAATTTTTTTTGTCTACAATTTTTCATTTTTTTTCATGGGATAAAATTTTTCTATGTATTTTTAATCTTTTCAACTTTTTTTTAAACTTTCACTTCTTGTTATAGATTTATAAAATGCAAGATTGTTAAAATAAGACTATGATAATGCAAATCTACCCAATAATCAAATTGTAAATTCCCCTAAATGTCCTATATTACCTTTAGGGATGGGGCTTAGTGATAATATTAAAATTCTTATAGAAAATATCCCTTAAAATTTCTAAGCTTATCTACTCATAAAAGAATAGTATAGTATATCTAGTTACTATTTTAGTGAAAAAATATTGAAAAACAAATTACAAAATGTGAAGTGAAAGTATGGTTAAGTCGGTGGATTTATTATATTTTATAAATAATAATTTTACTGAAGAGGAGACTGCAAAAGTTTATTAGAGTTTTTCTTATCAAAATATAAGTATTTATACATAATTCTTATTACATATATTTTAAGTTAAAAGTCATATATCCTAAACCTTCCTATACATCTCAACAATTATCTAAATATTTTCTATTAACTACTTAAACCCTTGGAACATACTTCTTTCTAATAACCCCAGCAATTTTTTCCTTCGATTGACTAATTGCTGTCAAGACTCCAATCTTATCCTCACTCATCTTATCTCTAATTTTGCCAATCAATTCATCCAAAGCTTTAATTCTCACATCAACCCCCTCTTCCTCAAAGTTTAAAAAGCTTTCCTCACAAAGGACCTTAACAAAGCTCATCTTATTAATTTCTCTATTCCAATTCATAAGTGTCTCAACTTCAATAATCATTCCAATAAGTTCCCTAGCATCAGCAACAACTTTTCCAGCTTTAACTCTTCCATATGTATCACCCATAATAGAAATAAGTAAATTTAGCATAATAACAGGATTGACAATACATATAATAATAAAAAGAACAGATGCGGCAATATCAGCAGGATCTCCTGATAATTCACCTAAATTCTGTTTATAAGCAGTTGATATATAGCAAGAAAGTGCATTATCTTCTTCTGAGCATTGAGAGAATTTACCTATATTATCAGCAGCTTGCATTATAAAAGCAAAAGCCATAGTTGTATAGAAAAGAAGGATAAAAAAAGATACAATATCGACACTAGCTTCCATGATAAGTTTAATAAGATATCTAGTTCTTTGAAAAAGCTTAAAATAAGTTATCCCTCTAAGCCATGAAAACAATACTGCAAGAGTGAAAATAGGACTTTGATAATCACTAATAATATAAACTTGAGAAACTCCATTGATAATTTGAATAACTTCAACTTTACCTCCGATATCAAACCATACAAATATGCAGTATAAATTAAATAATAACCCTCTAAATATATCAACATAATTCCAAAGGTCATCAAAATACTCCATACCACTATTATATAATTGCATACCTTCATATGAAAATAACACTGTGCTTACAATAAAAGGAAATATCATAAACCAAGTATCTTCATAATAATAAATAGAATATAAAGCTAAAAGTACTAAATATCCTATATATATTATTGATTGTATACCAATAAACCATCTGATATTTTCCCATTTCATATTAAGTATAACCATAAGAATTTTTGAATAGTAAATCTGTTCATTCTGACAATCAAGAATACTTTGTAAGAAATCAATACTACTCTCAGATCCTGGGGTTAATGGTAAACGATAACAACTTTGCCCAAAAGAAACAGCTTTGCCTTCTTCTGCAAAAACCCTCTGATCAGGAAAATCGTGTTGAGTTATAATAGGGTGATCATTAATCAATACTTGAGGAAGTTTTGCTGATTCTAAACAAAATTTAGGTAAAGCTGCATCTTCAGACTTAAAAAATGAATGATTTAATATATCATGAAGTCCTAAATAATTCAATGTGGCTAAACCTTTTATACTTTCACCCATATGATAAAGAGCCCAAAAATCTCCTTGTTGTTGTCTTGCTAAAAGCTCAGTGCATATTGAATTTATACAATCTTGGAATTTTTTTTCTATAACAATTTCTAATGGAGTATGTCCTGAACGAGATGGGAAAAATGGTGAATGGTTTTTAACAGCCTCAGCTAAAAGGGTTGATTGATTAAAATTCGCATATAAATGCAAGGTATTGATATGAAAAGGTTCTACAATCCAAGTATCAAAATCTTTATTGTGTTCAACTTTTGAAGTTATGATTTTATAACAGTATTGAATAAAATCATATAAACAATCTGTATCACCGAATATATTCAAACTTTGGCTTTTAAGAGGATTACTTATCATTATTGTGCTTATCCCTGATGTTGTTATAATCATACTTTCATCTGGAGTTAATGCAAAATCTTTTATTTGTTTGTGTATATTTATTGATGTTATAAACTCAAAGTTATCCATATCTCTAACCCATAAATTTTCCTTTTGGTTATGGATGAAATAATCATTATCTTTTGTGAAATATACTTTTGAGCAGGTGAAGTCTGAGATGGTTTTAGTAAGATTCATAGTTTGTAAACTGTAGATCTTTAACTCATTGTTACTTGTTCCTATGAATAAATACCCATCATCTTGTGAGGTTTGAATAAGATTAGGTCGGCCATTTTCAGTTAAAGTATGAATTTCTTGCCAATTATCAGTATTATAGATTTTTATAATACCTGAAGGATCACTTGAAAACATTCGTGTCCCGTTGTTACTAACTGCAAGTTTAGTTACTTGACCTTTATGACTTCTAAAAGTATGTACAGGTTTTTCCATGTTTTCTATATTCCAAACATTAACTCTAACGTATTCACCTGTAGCAAAAAACAGTCTGTTTGGGAAGACAATTCCTGAGTAAAGATTTTCTTGTTTGATTTCAATGTCTACTGTACGAGAATTCGTCTCAAGATTCCACCCAAAGAGTCTAAAGCTTTTATTTAATGAGACAAAGGTATAGATATATTTTCCATCTGTTGTGAATTCATAATTAACAATATTCCAAGACTCCATAGGTAAAACTTGTTGTTTTTCTTTGTTTAGATTATAACTAACAATCCCTTCTGAAGTTCTAGCGTATATAAGACTATATGATACATCAATAGTCTCAAAAATCTCAAACTCATGTTCATATGTTATCTGCTCAGAAAATTCAGGTATTTTCCATGAAGACACTTTTCTATCATCAGCACACGAAAACACTGTTTTCTGATCTTTACTTATCAAAGCAAACTTAACCCAGTTTGTATGTCCTTTCAAAGTTATTTCCTTCCTCCCACGTTTTAAATCCCAAACTTTTATCACATGGTCTAAACCAGCTGTTACTAAAACATTTGAATCTAAAGATAAACTCATATACCTAACCCTATCCTGATGTCCTAAAAGTTTTTTCATCAAATTCCATGTGCCGAATTCCCAAATCCACACAATCCCATCTTGATCACCTGCAGTGATGAATTTATTATTCCCAGCTATTTTTACACACCAGACTAAGTTTTTTGGCTCAGTCATAGTTGCTAATTCTCTTTTTTCTTCAAGACTATAAATTTTTACAGTTCGATCAGCTGAACTACTTGCGATATATTTTTCATCTAAGCTCAAGTCACAAGAATAAACAGTTTTTTTGTGAGAATATAAGACTTCACTTCTTTCTGAGGATTCTGAAGCTTTTAAATCCCATTGTCTGATTGTTCGATCATCACTACATGTGAACATTTTTGATTCATCAGAACTGATATTGATAAAATTGATTTCATCGGTATGACCTTTAAACTCATCTATTTGAGATAAGTCTGAGAATAAGAGCTTTTTGATTGTACCTGAAGCCCCTGCTGAAAGGACATATTTATCATTTTCAATAAGAATTAAGGTCCATATACTACCTTGTTTTAAATCAATATCTAGGGTTACTTGTTTTGTATCACGATCTACGATACCAAGACGCCCTTCACGACTTCCAAACACATAACGACGCTCATCTTTTGTCATAGCCAAAGATGATCCTTGGAAAGGAGTATCAATCATCACTGGGGCTAATTCTTTAAGATAACTACTTGCATGGGTAAGTTCTTCTTTCATTGCCCCGATTTTACTGAAATCAGCTTGAGTGCTGAAAAATTCTAGACTTGTTGATGTTCTCATTCCTTGAAGTTCAACACCTTGGTCACCAAGAAGAGGTAAAGATAATTGTTTTTCAGCCATTTATTATGAAAACATTCAGATAGCAACAGAAATTTAAATATTTGAGTTTTTTCGTTAAGAGTTATAAGAAATCGTAAGAATTTCAATTTTTTTGTCTTGTAAGTTTTAATAATGTAAAGTATTGTTAGAATTTTATGTAAAATCCTTGCGTTTTGGTCACTTTATTTTTGCATATGAAATTATTTATTTATAATTTTTGCTTTTTTCAGTGTGTGGTAGATTTATGATCTTGCTTTTTTATAGTTTTTTGAATTTTTGATACTTTTTATTCAATTGGTTTTAGAAATTTTTGTCTGGCAACAAGGCAGAATTATATAAAAATGTTTATAAATTATCGATTTACGGGATATAGGATTTTTAGCATATAAAGCTCTATAGTTATTAACTTTTAAATCAAGAAAGAGATGAATTATTCTATATTTTTCTCAATAAGATATAATATTTGTATATTTAAAGTTAAAATATCTTAATAATTTATGCAATAAATGATACTGATTAAGTATTTCTATCTTAGAAGAATTTGACTATTTTGATTTTATGCATATTTTTATAGTAGTAAGCGATTTGGATATTTATAATTTGATGAATATTATAAATTATATAAGATATAGTACAATATCATAAATACAATATGGATTATTAAATAAGTATATATAATAAAGTTTAAAATATATAGTAGGATAATATAGGATGAATGCTAAATAAAGTTTTGACATTTTGCAGTATATTTTTTATAAGGGTTAATAGTATTTCTAGTATAAATAATGAAATATATTAACCTAATATTAGGCTTTTATATAATGGAAACAACATAGGCTATGATATTAATACTGGAGGTAGAAGATTTTAGATGGGGTAAATGAGAAAATTTTAAGAATAACAGAAAAAATCAAATTAAGTTTATAATCTAAGACAAATCGATATAATATTAATTGATTTAAACAAATTTAAGCCTAATTTAAAATTTATGCCAACTACTTGCTTTAAAATACTAAAAATAAAATGATTGTTTCTTATAAACTTAAAATATTCTAAATTCATTTCTAGTTGAGGTGTGACAAGGACTTTACCTGATGTGCATATTTCTAGAGAATTTTATATAATTAGAAAGGATAATTTTATCTTGTATACAATATATAGATAAAAAAATAATATTTTGTAGATATTATAAATACTTATGATAGTTAAAAAAACCTTTAAAAATAGATGAGTATTTATATTCAATCTAAAGACTGTCTGGTTTATAGATTTTTTTTTATAAAACGAGATTGTAATAGAATATCTTATTTATAGTATTTTTAGTTGTTTAAACTTTGATATGAAATATAAAGTGTAGTTTTTATAATAAACTATTAGTTATGGTAAGAAAAATACCTAGAATATAAGCAAAAAACTTTTATCAAAAGAAAAAATCTCTTTATATAAAGTTTAGCATCAGCTAATCGTATATCTCTTTGATAAATTAATCAATTTATTAGCATTTTATCCTTTTTAGGCTAAATAATTTACAAGATCCTATATATTGCAACTAAAAGTAAATACAATAATATTTTACTGAGAAATCTCATTATCTAAACCCAAAAAAAATCCTTTATATCATAAGGTCTCCAGTTTATTTGCTTGAATTCTTATAAAATTTTATCTAAGACCACATAAGCTTTGACCTTATTTCCCTTCTCGAGAACAAGAGTGAGAATTCTTATAAAATTTTATCTAAGACCATAAGCTCTTACCTTATTTCCCTTCGAGAAAACGAGATATTAATTTTCCTAAAGCTAGAAATCTTGCTATTTTTAATCTTCATAAGCTATAAATAAGAATCTTTTAGCACTTTACCCTAGTCTATAAAAAAATAAGATTTTTTTCCTTTAGAATCTATCTAATAAGTCTAAGCTAAATTCCATTACCTAATATAGTTTAGTCTATATACCTTATAATAAATGGCTGAGGAAAAGAAGGACAAAATCCAATTAGTGTTTGAGATTTTAAAACTTTCTCAGCTTGATGAAGAGTTTCTTGATTCAATTGATGAAAATCTTCGAAAACTTGCTAGCAACTTAGAATTATCTCTTATCCAAAATATTGATAAACTAGTACTTTTAAGATTCTCTGAAATATTATACCCAAACGGGAATGAAGGCAAAATTATGGCTGAAGGTTTATCAAAAACTGATGAATTTCTAGAAACTAAGCTTGTGAAATTTTTAAACTTGTATATGAAAAGAAAAATTATTCAATGGGGATCACTTTTCAGAGACATTTTT
>MPUH01001542.1:0-13175 GCA_001970955.1 Stentor coeruleus | reverse complement strand
ATTTGGAAAATAATCGATGGGCTAAATAAAAACAGATAAAATTATATGGAGGTAGAAGGAAAATTTTGTTGTTAAAATCTTGCTGACGGAAAAAAATTTATAAAAGAATAATAAGTATGGAAAGCCTATAATAAATAACAGCTGCCAAGAAGTTTTACATTTTCAAATATATTAGATATGCATTAATATTCTAAAGATATATAATTGATCATTTATATAATTTATTATGACCCTAGTTCTAATTTGTTAGTTATATTTCTGAGTTTTTTCACACATTTTTCCCATTTTTTTTCACTTTTTTTATTATCCTTTTGGACATCAACACAATTGTTTACTTTAATACTAGTTTCAATATCAATTTTAAATGACTTAATTCCAAAAACCAAACTATCCGCATAAAAAGTAAAAGCTAATATAATTTTAAAAGCTTTTTCATCTGTATAAAACCCTTTTAAATCCATTAACACCTTATAAAGATAATTATTCATTGATCTTTGATCTCCTCTTTGTGTCACAATAACAAAATTTATTTTCGGGCAATTTTGTATTACAATATCAACTGATTGATTCATCATTTTATCTTCTAAAATCTTATCCATTTTGCATTCAATCCCTGGAAGTTCTACAAAAGTTATTTTTGTATTACTTTTCTGATGATTGTAAATATAAGCTATTGAATTTATATCTTCATAATAATATGTTATAGTATTGGAAATAATATCATCAAAAGGTTTATTATAAGGAAGTTTGTCTTCTAAAATGTAAATTAAAGATTTGATCATAGAAGTTTTACCGCTTCCTGATTCTCCAATAAGTAGAATCGTAATTTCATTTTCTTTTATATTATCCAATTGAGAATTTTTATTTGTATTAGATTCTGTGATGATGGTAGGCTTTATATCAGACTTTTTATCATTTATATCTTGATCTAGTAATGGATAAGGAATATATTTTTCATCAAAACTCTTCTTGTTAAAAATATTCATAGGAAAGTTATTTTTGAGATAGTAAAAAATTATGATGGGCTTAAGTAAGATATCCAGCATGAAAATATCTAAAATATTATATATTGTTGAGCTTTTAAGGCTAAGTTTATATGATGATATTGAATAAAGAGCAAATTTCTTTAGATTTACGGGTTTTATATATAATCCGGGGATTTTTGAAAAAGTCAATTGCATTCTATTCAGAAGATTCTGCATTTTTATGTTGAACAAGTAAGGATTAGAATAATAAGCATTGTAAATCATAAGCATATTTTTGTAGACCATTTATATCAAAATTCTCTATGTTTTTAAACAGTTTGATAATATATTTAATGTAATTATTACATTTTTCAAAATTACAATTAGTAATCAAAACTTTTTATTCTTCTCTATAGATGACGATATTTTTATAGGATTTGTTTATTATCAAATTTCTCAAAATTTGGTGATATTGTAAGTTTGATCCTAAGAAAATTCTTAAAAAAAACTCAGAAATAATTTCACAACATGCATTAAAAACTTCAAATTTATTTTTTGGGTCATTTGCAGAAGTAAAAATTGATTCGGTTCCTTTGATAAGTATCTCAATGAGTTAAAATTTTCCTTTGATAGAATTAGTATTCAATAATTTGTTGTAGCTTTATTCAATTCTAGATTTTAGATTTTGAATATGTCTACAATATATTATTGTAATTATGGGAAACTACTTATGCTGTTGTATTTGCTTAAACAAAGCTGATGATGAAGTTATATTAGAAAAAAATAAGAGTCAATCATCGTCTTCAAATAAAGGTCCTGGCGTTAAAATAAAATCACCGCCTACACAATATTATCCTAATGACTTTAAACAAATTACTATTAAAAACTCAAATTTAGAAGATAAAAACAAAGTAAAAGAAGATAAAGATTTTTTAGAAATTAAACCTTCTGTGTATGTGATTGAAGAATCAAAAGAAAAAGATCATCTAGAGCAGGATAATGAAAAATTGCTCCTAAAAGAGTATAGCTCTGAAAAATACGATTTAGTAAATGACATTAAGTCTAATGATGATGATTTCTTACAAAAAGCTTATCAAAATGAAAATTTACTACAGGATGATAAAGTTCCTTTAAAAAATGTTATTATTGAAAATCATGATTCATCAGTAAATCAAATATCTAATGACGATAAAACTGATAAAAGCAATATCTTAGAAAATCATGATGAAGATAAGCTCTCATCACAGAATAATAAAAAAGAACCTCTAGCAAAGCCTATCTCTGAAGATTATGATTTAGAAGTAAATCAAATAAATGAAGAAATTAAGAATGAAAAGGTAAATATTTTAGAAAACATTAATCAAGAAGCAAATTTTCTTTCTTTAAGAGGAAAGGTAATAATGGTAATTGGTGAGACTGGCACAGGTAAATCAAGTATTTTAAATTTACTAGGGAACACTTTAGAAAACACAGATATCAAAGACATGAAAATCTACTTCAAACTGAAAAAAATCCCAATACTCAGTGATGAAATATATACAATAAATGACAAAAGAGTTAAAACTATACATCAAAGTAAAATAATTCACACAAATTCAATTAGAATTGTAGAAATAAAAACTCCTCTAACAAACAATAATTTCACACTTATTGATACGCCAGGAATATTGTCTGAAACAAATGGTTCAGCTGATGAACAATTTATTGAAATTATAAAAGAGCTATTAAATGTTGTTAAAAAAATTGATTGTTTAATATTTCTTGAAAAATCAAATTCAGAAGCATGTTCTAGATCAATTGAAGAAACAATATCTAGACTAGAAGAAGTTTTTAGTAAAAAAGTTAGTTTAATTGTTCCAGTTTTTACATTTTATCCTGGATCACTTGTTTTTGATAAGGATAATATTCCTTTTACAAAAGAAATGAAATCTGAAAAAACTTTTAAAATCAATAATATGATCTTTGGGTATACTCATGAAGATAGAGTTAGTAAAGCAGGTAAATTGAATAAAATTTATGAAAAGCTAAAAAAGATAATGGAAAAAATTATGGATATCGTAGATAATTAAAATTCATAAGTTTGGCAATTGTTATAAGATTTGTATGGTTTATATTTTATTCTTAAGTTAGAAACAATATAAAAACATGAAATAATATCTTATCAAAAATTATCTTATAAAATATAACTTTGATTAAACTATTAAATTAATCTTACTAAAACTAACTCTTCCTATAAATAATCTTAAGTTTTATTAAGTTCAAAAAGTTTGTTTCTTACAAAGACAAGTGAATTGTTTTCCATGATAATATCATATATCATCTCAATTGATATTTTTTCTTCTTTGCATTGAATCTGAGAAAACTTAGTAAAAGGATTATCTAATAATTTCTTCATAACACAATTAGTAAAATTCACCTTCTTTAAATGCTTTTCAAATATTATCTTTAAAAACTTATCAACTTTTCTTTGCAATTTCAACCAATGCTCACTTTTGATTTGTTTTCTCAAATAAATATTGTTATTTATTTTCATTATAGTTGTTCCATTGCTTTTAAGACTAGAATCAAAAACAATACTTAAAGCATAAAATGTATAAACATAATGAAGTTCACAATTAGGAAAATTTCTCAAGATACTTTTTAAACATCTTTCCATATTAGAATTCATATAACTTTCATCACCTTTTTTTGTTATAATAATATGATATTCATATTTATTTGACACAAATAATTTTCTTATTTCTTGTAATACTGTTTCTTCAGAGAAACTTGGGCTGAACATTTCTGAAAAATGAGGAGTTTCTACTATAAGGATTTTTTTCCCATCGAATTTCTGTGTGTTTACTATAATCAATTCATTAGTTGTTTGTGAATAATCACCATATTTATAGTAAGAAGTTTTATCTTCATAATATCGTATATATTTTTCAATTACTAAAGATGCTTCATTACGATCTTCAAAGTAATTTAGCAATGTTTGAATAAATGATGATCTTCCACTTGATTCATGTCCAATAATTATGAAGATGATATTAACTTCTTGGATAATATTTTTGATTGGACCTGAGAAGATATAAGTGTTTTCGAATTTGTTGTCTGAAAGTTTTTTTATTGGTGGTTTTATTATATTGTTTTCAATGGCTTTTGTAAGATTTTCTTCGAGGGTATTAGAAATGTTAGAAATTATCTCTTTGTTTTTTGATATAGAAATGTTTGTATTGGATTCTGTTGGGTTTAGTGGGAGTATTGAGTTTAAGTTGGTAGTTTCCGGTTTTTCATTTTTTATTGGAGTTGTTTCAGGGGCATTTTTAAGAATTTCTTCACTATTTACTTTCTCTTCTAATTTTTCTGGGCAAATTGTTTTGTGTTTTTCTTCCTGGGATGTAGTAAGGTCGGTATTTTGATCATCAGAGATTTTGGATGATTTTACTTCTGTTTTTTCAGTGACTTTATTTTCTTCTAAAAGTTCTGATTCACTATTCTTTAATAAACTTGAATCTGTCTTTTCATGTTTATTGACTGTGACATCTGCTATAAAACCTTCTTTATCTTGCTCATCTTTTTTATTTATCTCATTATCTTCACTTTTTTTCATGTACTCATTGCCACTCTCATCCTCTTTATCTCTCATTTGATCCAAGCCAATTTCCTCTTTATCTTTACTCAAATCATCTGGACAGCTTTGATTCAAAGAATTTTCTTCAATCAATTGACCTTCTTTCACTATTTTATTTTCCACACAATCAAGTAATTTTCCTTCCTCAACATTTTCTCTACTATTTTTTATCTCATCATCTTTAGCATCTTTTTCATTTTTACAACTTTTTCCTGTTGAATCATCTTCATTGACCTCAGTTTCTTTAAATAAACAATTTGTCTGATTTTTTATCATATCAAAACCACAGCTTTCAATTCCCATGTCTGTATCATCTATTTTTGGTATTCCACAAAAAAAAAAATTTGTATAGCTTTTCATGACAAAATCATATCCTTCTGAGTTTATTTTTAAAGCCTTAACTTGTTTCTGATCATCCAAATGGTAATTTTTCATAAACAAGAGGAAAAAATCTTTATTTTCTGTATCAGTTTTAGATTTATTACCTTCATAAATTGTGCTTTTTATATCTATAATTGATTTGATATCCGGAATATTGTTTTCATTTTCAGCAAAAACTAAGATCAAACCAGTTTTATCTTTATTCTCATAGTACAAAGGCTTTGGATTAGATTTTATAAGAGGATATTCTAAATTTTGTATAAGGAAATTTTCATTAAGAATGTCTAGTGAATCAAGTTCAAGCCCGTAAAAACTATTAGAAAGAGAATCACTTGTAAAAGAGAACGCAAAATATTCTTTGATGTAAAATTTACGATTCACAAAAAAACTATCTTGTTCAACTAGGTAAAACATTTTTTATAGATTTTTTTTCATTTTAAAATTTGTAGATAATTATAGAAATGTTGGGTTTGTATATTCATCAAGTTTATAGCATAATTTTCTTTTTTTTTAGATAATGTTTATGAAGAATACTTTTGTAAATAGTTTCTGATTGTAAAACAGATAATAGTTTATTAAAAAAATTGTATATAAACTATGATATTATCATATAAATTTATTAGATTTAACTAAAAACTACTTTAATACAAAATCAACTTATAAAACCAAGTAAATATTACTATAACTATACATTTTACATATAAACAGAAATCCAAAAAAATTGCTATATATTAATTTCTAAGCCCTTGCAATTATTATAATTTATTTCTACTCTTTACTTCCTCACATTTCGACAGCTCCTTATAAAGCTTAATCTGTTCGCCTATTTCATTATTTTGAATTCCTGGATTTGCAGATTCCACTTTTAACTCCAAATGCTTCAAAGCTAAACCAAAATATCTTGAAAGTTTATAATTTTTCGATATCTCCAACATCTGTGTCTCATACTCATAAAGTTTTTCATAAATATCTTTTCTCTTATTATCTAATTCTTTTAATATAGACTTTTGGTCGCATTTTGAACCAGAAATCGATAAGTCTTTTAAAAAACTTTCTAGGGCTTGTCTTTTATTTACCGGTTTTTCATGACGATGCACATGCTGATCTGATCCACAATTGCATATTTTGCATTTTTTATCTAAAAATTTGCACTCACAAAAATTTGGGTCTGGGCAATTGCAATTTTTATGCATACAAGCACAGTTTTTAAAGTACTCTGCATTTTTTACTCCAGTGAAGTTTAAAAAACAGTTTTCATGACATAAAGTGTTATGCCTAACACAAATAGTATTATGACTAAGAGTTCTTTCCCATTTTATAACATTTGCGCTTTCTATATTTCTAGATGAGTTAATAATAGATCCAACTACACTATCAATATTTTCTAAAATAACAGTCATATCTGATATAGCTTTCATTGCTTCATTATGTTTTGTAAAAAGCTTTGTGTATATGGTTGTTTCTTGAGCTTCCATTTCAAATACTTTTCCAATAATTCTAGTGATTTTTCTCTTAGATTTGTCCCACTCTTTTAAACTGTTTTCTAACTTTTTAGGCTTGGATTTGTAATCATTTTCAGTATAAGAAAAACATAAATTATTTAGTTTGGCTGTCATTTGAACGTTGAACATAAACCAACTTTTATCAAAATCAGAAGGTCCTGTATGGAACGTGATTCCTAGTATAACTTTTCTTTCAAAATCATTTGGAATCACTTCAGATATTCTATAAAGACAATATTCTACAAGAGCTGTTTGTCTATTTGTTGTGGATTTTTCTATAACAATAATAGCATTGATTCTTGGAATTGTACGTGCAGCGTCTATGATTTTATCAATAAAACTATCGTCCATTTTAATACCTTCAGCAGCCCCAAGTCCAGGAGTATCAACAAGTAATATTGTTTTATTATTAGTTATTTCACTTGAAAGCTTATAATAATGCACAGCTTTAGTATGACTTAACTTACTATTAATATCTTCTCCTTCTGATTCTATTATAAAATCTTCGTGAACATTTGGGTAAGGCTTAGACTCAACTGCGATAATTAAATTTTCAGGGTCTCTGTTTAGGACAACATTTATAAAAGTGTTTACAAAAGTTGATTTACCACATCCAGTTCCTCCAAGGACTAAAATACAGTAATCATAAGGGAGGAAATATTCTGGCAAAGGTAAGACTGCTCTAGCTGATGCCATTATTTTATTATAAAATGTCTATAATTTGTTATAGTTAAGAGTTTTTATGTAAGCTTAAGCTTAGAAGGGAGTATTTGATTTTATTTTAGTCTTTTAATTAGATATAAATCTAATGGAAAAGCTATTTTTAGATAAGGAAGATGCTTTTGGAATTGGTATGGGAATTTACCTGTAGTTTATAAAACAGACACGAATTCATGGGTTAAAACTAAGCTGATCTTGAACTTTTAGAAGAGTTCAATAAAAGCATGAAAAATATAAGCAGAATACCCTGGTGAATTTAAATAGCATGACTTGTCATGCTGATAATACTAAATCACTAGTTTTAAGCAGTATAAAAACTAAATGTAAAAACCTAATATGTCAAGCATGCTGCAGTTATATGATTATGGTATTATAAATACATTTAAATCACCTTATACGTAAGTATTTATCATGGATGTACAAGCTCACTTAAAAGACAATAAGCAATATAAAATTTTATTAAAAACTGTTGCATATCTTATAAGCGATGCTTAGGAAAAAATAACTATGCAAAATATTAAACCAGAAGAATCAAGCCAAAATAGTAGAGAAAGTTTTATATACACTAAATTATAAGAGAAAGAGAGATTATGCATAATAAAAGAAAAGCTAATTTATAATTGTTAATCCTCTGCTTCAGATAATCATAAAGAAACTGATAAATATTTACAACTAGAGACCTATTTAGACATAGAGAATTAAATGCAGCTGAAACTGGAAGTATGGTTATCATATAGTCAAGCCTTTCTAACAGCAAAATACTCTATAATCGTATTCCAATAAAGAAGTAAAAGAAATATCTTTAATCTTTATGTCTGAAGGAATGAAGCTTATTGAAAAAAAATATTAACTCCTTGAGCAGCAGAATATTATAATTGATAATAAGTTATATACAATTAGAGAACTGCAATATAAGGGAAAAAATAAAAAGTAAGTAGGCATAGCAAGTTTTCAATTAAAAATAACCAACTACTTTAGTTAGGTTTAGGTAAAGTTTTGCAATGAATTTTATTATCATACTACAAATCAATATAAGCATAAATGTCCATACTATCACCAAAGTACTTTTTATTTGCAAAAATAGTATTCTTATATCGATATAATATTGCATCATATATATTATAAAGCAGATATCCTAACTAGGAATCTCTTAATGTAATAATCTATAATTAGCATATCATCTTATAAAAAATGGAAAGTTTCTCAAGATTTCAATCATCTTCCTCACCTTCAAACAACGAAGATAGTATTTTTGTTATCATTATAACTGGGAGTATTGATGAGCATGTACAAGCATTCTATAACTATACCTTAAACAACGTATTTTTCGATATCAATCAAGAGGAAAATATTACCGAATGCAAAATCCAAAACTTAGAAAATCTAATAAGCAAACCTAAAACTAAACTATTTTATCATCAAAAAATCCTACAGCAAAAACAAAAAGTCCTTATAATCATGATTATGCAAACTTATGATAAAGACGATGAAATCATAGACACATTAAAAAAAAACTATCCTACATCTGCTTTAATAATAATAGAAAATACTATAAATAAAAGTATAAAAAACAAATTACGCAATTATTATCACAAATTCAAAAAACCAATGAAGTTTATCGAAATCCAACATGAAAAAATAAACAAATTCAATATAAAACAGGTATTTAGAAAAAACAACAAAGATGGGTATATGAATAAAAAATTACATGCAATTTTCCGTGGCTGTATTGCCCTTGATCAGAAAATTGTGAGTATTTTTTCTAATATTTTCAACCCTATTGATGAACTTAATCATATCACAGAAAAACCCCATAATTTAGAAATTATAAATGAACTTAAAAACTCATTTTTGTGGATTGAAAAAGTTTTAGAACCAGTTGATGCAAATGTTGTTGGATATTTATATTTATGTCATGATAATGGAAAAAATAAAAATTATATATCGAGTTTAGCTCAAAGCGAAAATATAAAAGAAATATATATTCTTTATACAAAACTGAAAAACTGTACTTGTAGGTGTGTGACAAATAAACATGCTTTAATAAGTATAAAAAATAACTCTTTATACAAAGAAATTAGTAAAATCCCCATAAACACCCCAATAGAAAATATTTTCATAGATAAAAAAAACCCATTTTACGAAATAAACCAATTTAACTACAAAATGCTCTTACAAAACTCTTATAAAATCATAATTCTTTTTGGTGAAGAGAAAAGCTGTAAAAAATATTTCTTTAAATCATTAACAAGGCTTTATGGACATGAAAATTCTCTACATTTCACATACCCTAAAAAAAAAAATATTTTTTACCATACAAATCAAAACAATAAAAAAATTTCATTAATAAAACATTATTTAAATTTCCAAAATTCCTCTGAGTTAATTTCAAATATCAAAGAAATGGAAATATTTTGTGAATTTGATTTAAATAAACTTACTATTATTTTTACTCAAAAATCTATATCATTAAACGAGAATATGATGAGGATTATTAGAAATTTTAGTCAAAAATATGAAGTTATACGTTTTATAATTGGAAAAGAATATGCTGATAGTGATGATTTTGATAAATTGTTTACAGTGACTAAACATTTTAAAACGAAAAAAAAAGGTTTTAATGATGACAAAGTTGATGGGGAACTTGGAAGGATTTTTACTTATTTACAAGAAAATAGAGATATTAATGTGGCTTTAGTGGAAAATTTGTTTAGTAAAAGATTGAAATTGAATGATAAAGAAAATGATATAGAGTTGTCTGTTGGAGAAATACTTATGAAAGCATTATCAGGATATGATTATGATGGTTTATTAACAAATTAATGAAATAAATATTAAAATATGTATAAAGTTGCTTTAAGATGAAATTTTTGGCTTAGATGTCGAATAATTTTAACATTTACAGCAATTTTGATATCATTTAATTTTCCTATTCAATACAAAATTCACGTTTATAAAAGCTGCTTTACTCTACCTGACCAATTATTATTCTTCTTTATCATAAATCTCTAAATTTAATTAACTTTATAGTTCTTGCAATGTAGACATTTTTTGATTTGTAAATTGATGAGATTTATACAATATACCATAGGAAGTATAAAGTAAAGGGGTATATGAAAATGTTAAGAGAGAGTTTTGAATCAATTTAAATATATGATTACAAGTTTTGAATAAGTTAGAAATAGTTGTAGATTTCTATATTGCTTACTAGAAAAGAGTTAAATTTATATTTAATAAATAAATAGTATGGCATAAATGTCTGCAAATTTTTAAAGTATTTTAGCATTAGAATATTAGCTTCGATGTTGCTTCTACAATTTTTTGTAATAAATTAAATGCTTGCTAGATTAATTTAAATCTATCATTATCTAAATCTTTGTTCAATATAAATAATTAAATCTAAAGCTTTAATAAACTATTTGCTTATTATATAGTCTATTATCTTGAATGCCTTTCTTTTGCATTTTTCCCACTTTGTCATAATTTTTTCAAAGTTTTTTCCTTCTATCATCGTAAGAATTTGATTGTCTATTTTGAAAACCTTATCACACTTAAAAACCAAGTCATCACTCTTAAAATTAACACTTCCAGGATAAAAAGTATTCAGCAAAATGACTTTGATGTTTAATTTCTCAATTTTCCTCTTAATCATATTTAAAGTTGCTGTAACTGATTTTTGAAGATACCTTTCATTTGCTTTTTGCACATAAATGATAGCATTTATTTCTTTAGTTAAAAGTTTATCATAAATTTTAGCTGCTTCCATATCAGCATTACCCTCCATGTTACAACAAATTCCAGGGCTATCAATTAACATAATGTTATAGTTTTTATATTGAAAACTGATTTTTTCTACATCTTTTGTCATAGTTTCATTGCCTGTATGAACTATATCTTCAAATATTTCTTTTTTAAAATAGTTAAGTTTATCATTTGGGTGCATTTTGCCTGCAATTTTAAAGCCTTTATCTAGAGTTTGATTTTCTAAACAATTCGCTATTAAGTTGACTAATGCTGTTTTACCAGCTCCAGTCTCACCTATGAGTAGAATTATTATCTCATTTTCATTCTTAGGATTTTGTTTCTGATTAAGAGGAGTAGACTCAATACTGTTTTCTTGATCATTTGAATTTGTTTCCACGCCAAAGCATTTATAACACAAATTTTTAAAGCATTTCAAACATTTAGAGCAAGTAGATTCGGTCTTAGTTTTACTAGATTCTTTTTCCATTTATTCAATTAAATATATGCATTTTGCAATTACCATATTCAATTGATTGCATAAGGAAGTGAAATTATTCAATATTTTTGTAAAATTAATATTTATTACTTGAGGATATTAGTATTAGTTAGGAATTATCGTTTGAATAATTTGTATATTTAAGCAATTTAGTGTAGATTAATGAATCTTTTAATCTTTTATTATACAAATTTAACGAAAAGTTCAACATATTTAATATATGAAATGCTTGAATCTTTGATCTAGTGTGGGCAAGTATGATAAATGTTCAATGCTTGCTTCTATTTAATTACTAGTCAATAGGTATACAATAAATATAATAAAAAATATAGAACTCGTTTCATTTGCATCTGACTTATAGCATATTTAGGAAATTTAAAAACAAAATATATACACTAAAAATAAAGATTTTAATTTTCTTTTTATATAGTCAGCATTTGCCCACTCGCTAATTTTTTGTTAAATAAAATAATCATGAATTTGTCAGTATTTGACTAAAAATAAATATAAACTTAATACTTTGAATAGAAAATTATGCGTAATATAAATTGTGAATTTCTTTTTACATTTAAGATCTAATAAATGCACTAGAAATTTTACTTTTAAATTGATATAAAAATTTATCAAAACAAAAACAAACTATTAAAAAGATAAATTCTATATGACTAGCCAATTATTTATTTTTTAATGAATCTGATAAGCTTTCATCAAGTGAGATTTCTTTCGTTATATTATCCATTTTATCACTTTGTTCATTTAACAAAAGATCTTCTGACATATTTTTTGAAGGTATAAGAAAGCGATTAGAAATTGTATATCTTGGATTTATTCTTGCATTAATATTTCTTGCTCTCGGAGTTCTCCTATAATTTTATTTTTCTTAATATTATAAAGTTCATTTATTTCAGCTTCATTTATGTTAACTGATATATTGTAATATTTCTTCAATACGATGAAGTTTGCTCAAAGCATAGACTTTTTTTCATCTCATAAGCTTTTTCATCAAATACTAGTATCAAACATAATTTTTTTCAAAGCTATAGCCTATATAAAAACTCAAAATTTCCAATACATTTTAAATATCCTACATGATAAGAGTATTTTTTATTGTGATAGGAGAGGTTTTAAGGTTATGGATATTGTGTTTAGAGATTTTAATGGGTATTTTTGGAATTGGGGAAGATATCATGTTTGAAATGATAGATGAATTAGAATGGGTTTGACTGAAATTTAGAAAATTCTAGGGGAAATTAGATTTAGTTTAAGCTTTCAATATAAAAACTAATAAATAAGTTATAAATTATAGAATATATATATTTTATAATGAAAACTAAGATTAAAATGATTTTTTTACGGTGATTTATATTTTAACTTATGAATCATTTTAATTTTTATATAAACTTTATGGTAGCTTAGGCTAATTATAGACAAAATATCAAATCTCTTAAAAAAAACTGTTCAGATGAAACTAACATAAAAATATTACACAAAAATGCTGAGGCAATCGATAACATAAATAAATTTAGTATTAATAAAATGAAGGCTTTAGAAGCTTCAACAAATGTTTATTGAACTCTCAAAAGCAATTATTATTTTAATAAATTTAAGTCAAGCAACATCTATAAGTATTTTAAATACTGCAATTACAATATCTACTTTTTATAATTTCTAATTTATTTACTAGCAAATTCTTAAATGCCTGTTGTAAAACTTTATATTTCTCCCAATTTTCTTATTCCCTTGATTTATTA
>MPUH01001541.1:0-13195 GCA_001970955.1 Stentor coeruleus | reverse complement strand
ATTTTATACGATACTCAATCATAATAAAATCTTTATCATCATGAAATCATAATTTAATTTTATCTTAGAGGCTTTGAAAATTTTCCTAACAAATCAAAAATTTAACCAAAAAATTTATCAGCATATTTCACAATAAACTATACAGCAATTCTATCAAGAATCTATATCTAAATCAATTCTAAATTTTTCATTAACCTACTTATTTCATTAACCCATTGCTAGCAACCAAAATTTCACAACCATTATTGTATCACTTTTCCTATACCTAAGCATATTTACAAATAAAAATCTTTCTAATTATTCACAACCACTTTCTATAATAATATCTACTTTGCAAACTAATATAAAATATAAGAAAGTTTTTTCCCACAACCAAAATTTATTGTAATTGATCGAAGGAATCAACGATAATATTCAAAGAAACTTTTCACCAAACCCAATTCCAGGGACCAAATTCTAAATCAACTCCACCAATGGGTATCCAAATAGCTTTCTAAATTATGCTATTTAGAGAGGATTTTCAAATCATTTCAATATTTCCTGGAATTATATCGATATTTTTTTCAATGTCCAGAGCTCTATTTTGAGAACTATCTAACTATTCTTTACCTTTCTGCTTTAAATCTTTGCTTGCTCTATATTTCTTAGTGAAGCTGTTGAATATATTAACAGAAACCAAATTATTGAGTATCAAACACTAATAGATATTTGCCCAATAGCTAAAGTTTTAAAATTAATCATGGAAGGTAAGCTCATTAGCATCTAAAGCCCCAATTTCAAAGTATTTAATTATTCAAACCAAATTTAGAATTTTATCCTTGAATATATATACAAAAGAAAAAGATTGATATAAAAATCGTCTTCAAGAAGTTGCGAAAACTATAAACTCAATACAAGCACAGCAGAACTTGAAATACATATTCAAGAAGAAAAAATCGGATATCCTCTAATCATCAAGAAAAATTGATTCAATCAAAGATTATTATAAAAGCCGATTTTCAGAATATAAAGAAAAATATGAGCAGACTCTTAAATTTTATTAAGAATTGAAAACTCAATATAATATCAAAATTAGCAAGCTTCAAAAAGAGCTTGCCCTTGCTAGACAAGAAATCTAATTCAAAAACAGAGAGGTTTCTGATCTGGAATCACGAAGATGTAGATATGATTGAAGAAAAATGTGAGCAAATACAATTATTAAAAAACAATGTAAGCAGTGCAGCTGCCTAGTCTTCAATTGAATGGATTTCTGAAAAATCAATGCATATAAATAAAATACAAAGCTATAGAGCGCAAATTGAGGACAGTATTTTACTTCAAACCTTTTTCGAGCTCATATAAGATTTGAAGAGCATTTTGCTAGGATTAGTGGAACTGGGGTATATTTTATTGCTATTATTCGAATACAAATGAGAGACAACAATTCAAAACAAACTCTGGAAATGAATATTTGTATCAGTAACTTATAAGGGTTGAACTTAGAGTATTTAAGCTTTTTAAGAACTTTAAAATTTTAGAAAGTATCTTCAAAAAGAGTTGCCTGAGGATGAACTCACTGATGATGCTGATGCTTTGTGTCCAAAAGAAGCTGTAAATATTTAGTAAACAGAATCCAACTGTAGAAGAGAAGAAAAAACGCTTTCAGGATTATTTGGATAAGCTTGCTTCAATGTCAGTAGTGAAAAATTCTACAGCATTCCGCAAGTTTCTTAATACTAATCAATATTTCCCAGAGGAATATTGAAAGGCTTGGAATTCGCAAGCCCAGAGATTCAAAGAATTTAAGATTTAATAAGAATTTTATTGATTAATAATAACTATGTACAAAGATAACTCCGATGCGTTTGTGAATTAAAAAATGCTAACCCTTCAGGATTGATTTTGAAACTCTCGCATTCTTGATATAAGATGAGAGGAATTGCTATAATTTATGTTTCCATTACGTTATATTGAATAGAAATTATTGTTTAAATATCTATTTGAATGAAATATATTATCTATCTTAAAAACTATATTCCGATAATCTATATTTTAATCTATCACTATCAAAAACTCAAACCTTAAAGTATTAATTGATCATACTATTTTTTACTATTAAGATTACAATTCTTAATTTCTACTCTAGGCTAGTCCATTCATGTTCATCTTCAACGAACTCTTCTTCAAAANTAGGCTAGTCCATTCATGTTCATCTTCAACGAACTCTTCTTCAAAATCTAAAAAACAGAAAAGGGCTTTATTAACTGGCTCACAAGAAGAGACTTGATAAACATAAATATTCCCATCAAGGTGAGCGATATATAGCAAATTATCATCCGTAATACAAACGCATGGGCCGACTTGTGCAGTATCATCACAAACCCAAAGGATTTCAGGCATAATTCTAACTTTGCAGTAGCTTCTTTGATACTGAAAATATGAAGGAAGAATCCAAGATGGTTTTTGACTAGATAAAACATCAAGATTCCATATATGTATAGTTGATTTATTAGATGCAGCGACAAGTATATCTGAATTTTTATTAAAGCATAGAGATGATATTTTAGCACTAATAGTTCCTCTACGCAATTCGTGTAAAATTTGCAGATTCTCACAAGAAAAAATCCGTATCACAGTTCCATATTCACTTGATGAAGCTCCAATAGTCCCATAATTATTCAATGCAAGGCAATTTATAGGGTTTTCATGCATTGAGCTGCAAAGAGATTTTTGTTCAGTTATACTTTCTAAACGAACTTGCCCATTTATATTCCCCGGAAGTAGTATTAATAGATTTCCTTCTTGATTCATTGCCCCAACTCCATGAATATTTATTGTATTTTCAATAGTCATTAGAGTTTTCCATGAAGTTGTATTATAAAGTGCTACTGAAGATTCTAGGAATACTGCGATACAGTCTCTTCGGGCAATGATATTTTGTATATCGGAATTAAACTCAAAGGATTTCATGATTTTCGCGTGATAGTCATCCCAAATGTGAAAAGAGTTTTCCTTGAATTTTTCGTTACTTCTAGTTCCTACGAGAAGGATTTTTTGGGCATCTTGGAGAGGTAAAATTATTTTAAAGCCTCCTTGAAAGTTTATGCTGTTCAGACGATCGCGACGTGAAATTATTTTGAACTGCTCCAAATTGACTATTCGAAAGCCTTGGGTTGTACTTGCATATAGTAAAGTATTTGCGCTGTTATACTTTAGGTTTAGGATTCGATTTCCTATTTCTGACATAATTACTATGTCTATTCTATTCTGAAAATCTACTCATTAAGATCCAAGATTAAAAAGTATTAATCAAAAATAGCACACTCTCAACAGGGTTAAGACAATTGATTCCCAGATATATCCAAAGAGTTTTTGGATTTTATAACTGAAATTCAAGAATTAATGTCGAGTTTTAAGATGACAATATTGATTAAAACTAAGAATTTAGGGGAATTTGGTTTTTCAGTATAGTAAAAACTGATATACTATTTGATTTTTAATATTGTTTATTAAAAAATTTGTTTATAAAATGGAATCAGAAATTTCTACAAACGAATTTATAAACTTTTTTCTAGAGGGCAAAATCACTGAAGAGGTTTTATACTCTTATTTTGAAGAAATTGAAATGGCTCCTTGCTGGAAATTGAGTTTCTATAAAGATATTTTTATAAAAATAATACTTGATACCTCTATTGAAGTTTTACTAATGCTCAAAAATATAGTAGAATTTGATGATCGAATGGAATTAAAGGAGCTTGTAAATCATACTCTCCTGAATAATTTTTTTGAAGTATGCATTATAATAAGAGAAGAAATTTGCTATTACAATAATAGATTAGTGAAAGTTAAGCTTTCGTATAATGATATTGAAAAATATTATTTAGCATTAATTAACGATTTTAATGTTGATGCTAACTATGATTTTGAAAAATACTTTTCTCAATTTTGTCCAGATTTTTATGTTGGCTGTGCATCAAGGACTGAAGACCAATATTTCAGAAAATATGTATTTTTTTCTCTGGACTACATAACAACAATTGATGAATCTGTTCTTAATCCACATTTGTTAAACTTCCATAAATTACCGATCCAAGAACGTAAGTCTCTTTTGACTTTAAGACAAAAACAAGCTCAAGATTTATACAAGTCCATTGTACAACAATTAAAATTATGTAATACAATTTTTACGAGACATTATATAAAAGTGTATCCAAAAAACATACTTGTTTATAATGACAAAAATGCTCCAGATAAATTATGTTTTGTCCTTATACCTTATCGTTTTTCATATAAAAGATCTGATAAAGATTATAGCTTACAAATAAATTTAAGTGAAGATGAAAATAAAAGACTTATGCCTCCAGAATATGCTAATCCAGAGTATTACAGAAAGTCTTTTCCTAATAAGTTTGGTAATTCAAATGTTGAGAAATCTGAAATATGGTCAGCTTCTGCTTGTGCTTTAAATATGATTACAGATCAGCATGTAGATAAATGGAATAATATTAACTTCAAAAAAAATCTTTTAAGTGTAGTTAATAAAAGTATCAGTGAAGAATTTTCAAAACTAAAAAATGAGTTGCTTATTAATCTTGAACTTGATTATGATCAAAGAAGAAACCTAAATGAAGCCATCGAAAACTTTCCTTAATATAAATTAGATAGATTTTAGAGATTTTAATTATTTATGTTGATGATTGTTTATTATGGGAAATTTTTTATTTCATGGGATGATGGAACTAAAAAAAGATTAAAAGTTATTATGAATATTTTTAGCCAAAGGAATAATCAATTTGAAGCTTGAAGAAATCAAAGCTATTGGCTAATTATTTATATATTATTATCGAATCTTTAAATCTTATGTTGATTAATTTTTNCGAATCTTTAAATCTTATGTTGATTAATTTTTATTATAATAACTATAGAAATACTTATACTTTATGGTTTGATAAATCAGAACTTATACTTCTATAAATATAATATACAACTAAAAAGATATACAAAGTAAAACCTATCTAAGTCAAAAAACCTTCATTTCGAAAAAGTATTGACTAAGAAGGCTATACTACAACTGCACATAAAACTTTAAATAATATATTGCTCACATAAAATCTTAGCATTATATGCATTAAAATACTCTTTAATTCATCTTTATCACGATCTAATATTTAAAAGCCTCTCAAAAGAAATCAACAAAGTGAATTCCAAAAAAAATTCGAAATTAAAGATTTCCTCTTCTTATTACCCCCAAGGTCTTTAAAACTTCTATCAAAGAAATCTCAATAAGCATTTAATTTACTTTAAAATCATTGAAGACATGCATGGATCATCCATAAACACTTAACTCAAATACTATAACAATAATATCTGGTCCATCATCTAAGCATATGTATATTTCCTAGTTAATATTAACTATTCTTGATTTTAGATTGAATAGCCATTATGATGATCCCGAAAACAAAAGATATGAACAACCCAGTGAGGAAACAATAAAAGTACTTAATATTCCCTTTGCCTATACATTTGCTTGTCCAAGGACAATGATGATCATATTCTTGTATACAAACCCCACATTCTTCACAATGTTCAGAACGAGGGTGTCTATATACTTGACAAATGATGCAAAAGTTGTCAGTGATTTCAGAGTCACATTCTAAGTCATCATCTTTGAGTTGATTCATTTCTATACCTGGGTTTACAATTGCAGCAAGAAAGTAACTTGTTAGAAGAAAGCCAAAGTTTACAACGCCTAGGATAGTGCTGATTATTCCTATACGGGGACAGACGTTGAAGATGAAGAATATTGAGAGTAGGACCAGGCCGGTGAAAAAACAGAGAAAGAAAGGCCCTGATTAGTCCTTACAATGAGGGCCGATACAGATTAAAGGCTTGTGTTTGATGAAGATAAAGCATTTCAGGTTACCGAAAGTCTTGCGATAGGCTTTGCTGGACTCGATTTCCATTTTTTATTTGTTTTTATAACTAATTTATCAGATGGGCTATAAGTTTAGATTGCTTTTAGGTTAGAAAATTTAATAGAAGGGTTATCAAAATAATCAACTATTATTATCCTAAAACAATCAACAAGACAATGCATATAAAAATAGCTACTCCGATAACTATAGCATTAAATCTTTTACGCATTGAGATTTTTCCAATCATATTTCCAATTCCAGGAAGACTTTCAACAAATCTGACAATTTTATCTGAAGTTGCAAGGACTTTTTCTTTTTGATAAGCAAGAGAAGATATAACTTCATTAGCTTTATTTGTAGCATTTTGACTTAAAAATAAAGAATTGTCTAATGATTTACTTTCGCTTAAGAGGATTTCGATTTGTGTTGAGTTCTGGTCGCTTGCCTCACCCATAAGTTCTTTATGAAATCTCTTAGCCTCAATGGAATTTGCTATAACCTTAAGTCGGTTTTTTAAATTAGCATAGCTACTTGAGTATTGATTTACATAAATTTCTTCATTCTTTGTTGTACTTAAATTTTTTACTTTGTCTAGACCTTCTTTAAAATCTTCGAGCTGCTTTGCTGTGGTTGCAAGGGAAGATTCTTCAACAATTTCAATGTTTTCTTCAAATTTATCTATGCTTTTTTCTACGCCTTTTTCTAGATCCTTTAGCTTTTTGAGGTAAGCTTCCATAATTATTGTAATTTATATTTAAGTTAGAGAATAGGAATTTTTATGTGAACATAAACTTTACTTATTCACTAATTTTACTATTCATCTCCACATCCTATCACAAAATAAACCATATCAGAACTCAACAATATTCTTATAACTCCAATAATATTAGAATCTTAATTAATTTCTATTACGTTTATTATACCTCTGAAAAAATATTTAGAAATACAAGGATTTGATTCAAGGTTGATTCTAATTTCAGTTATGACTCTCTATGTTTAAATCACTTAGACATTATTTTTTTGATTAGGTTTTAGCATGAAGGTAATTGCATTATTATTTAGAACTTCCCTGAATTTTTACCTAGTAAGAGAATCTCATAGTGAAATTTTAAAGAGGACAAGGATGAATTTACAGTCAATTATAAAAGTACTAGGATTAGGAATTTCAGTAAAGATTCCTTCTAATAGATTTTATTCAAAAGATAATTTTTTCGATTTAAAAAGAATAATCATTGGATTGGGATGATAAAAGAAGATTTTGAGAGTTAACTAGGGGAAATTAATAATAAAATCCAAATGATAAAAATATTTATCTTGAAATTTTTATGAATATACTAGCTAGCACTTGGAATTCTATTTTATATTAATTTCAAATAACTTTGCATATATAAAAACCTATACACACTAACAGTAAAACTAAAAATAAAAATATTTTCATAACTTGATCTAAACTTAATAGAGAACTATTTGTCAAAAATTATAAACTTTATCAGTCTTCCTTATTGAAATCATATACTTTTTTCTCATTTACTACAACTCAAAATACTTTTCTATAAATTGTATATTTGCTATACAATTTCTGCTCAGTTTTTTATAACTTTAATAATTTTTTTTTATACCATCAGATCTTTATAATAAAATAAAATAAATGAACTTCTCAAAAATATCAGTTTTTTGCTAGCCTTGCATTGCTAATTAACTTTTTATTTTCCAATACATAAACTCTTTATAAAACTATAATCAAAGCATTTACTTTAATTTTCTTAAAGTTTAGAGCACCAAATCTTATCCCCAATCCTTTTTCTAATTATTTTCTCACAAATTTAGTTATGGAAATTTAAATTTTTAGCTTATTATCTTTAAATTTTAGCCATAATATGGACCAAGTAGATTTCGAATCACCAAGAAATGATGAAAAGCATACAGACGAAGGTCACCAGAGTAATAGAGAATTACTAGTAATGACTGTAGAAATAGGTGATGGTCGACAAGATGTTATTGCCATACATGAAAACGACGACCCATCTGAGCTCGCAAGAGTATTTGCAGAAAAGCACAACCTCGATAATTCTTTAATGGAATCACTAATCAGTCTGATCCAAGAAAACAAAGACATAATCCATAAAAAAGAATTAGGTCAGGTTGGCTCACTAGACTGGATGGTTTCTAACTCAATGAGCCCATCCCAACATCTAAACGACCACAAAGATAAAGGTCTAAAAAAGCCTAAAAAAGGTACAGTCTACGATAGAATCTACCAGCAACTAAAAAAAAACAACACCTCAACATCAATACAATCCTCACAAATGAGTAAAAGCAAAAGTTCAGGAAATTTCAACTATGGCGAATATTTATACGTCAAAGGTCTAAAGAAAAAAGATGAAATCAAAAAAACAGCTGAACTAAAACAACAAGCTAAAGAAGACTCAGAACTTCCTGAACTAACTTTTAGCCCAAATATCAATAAAAATAGTAGTATGATTTCCCCAAGAAACTCAGATAAACCTGAAGAAAATCTATGGAAAAAAGGTAAAGATTATCAAAACCACTTGGAAAAATTAAGACAAGCCCAACAAGAAGATGAGATGAAAGAGTGCAAATTTACACCTGCTATAAACACAAAATCTAAGAAAAAAAATGGAAGCAAAAAGACTTATGAACAACTTTATGAAAACGCTGAGAAACTTAAAGAAAAACAGATGAAAAAGATTGAAGAGGAACAAAAGCAGTACACTTTTAAGCCTAATGTTAGTTTGACTAAGAAAAAAGGTGTTTATGAGTCTAAAGAAGAAGTTTTTGACAGGCTAGACTCAACAAAAAAAGTCTTTGAAGAAGAGTTAGAAAGGATTAGAAAAGAACAAGAAGAAAAAGATGTTGATGATACAACAGGACAAAAATTATTTAAGCCAATGATCAATAACACAGGGGAAAAAAGAACTACACAAATAGCAGTGTGGGATATTTTATATTCAAGAAATGATACTAAAAAAAAAGAATTAGAAGATTTGCAAAACGAACAATTAAAACAAGCTGAAGCAGCCTCAGCTTCTAAAAAAAGTTTACCTGAAAGTGATAAAATATTCCACGACTTCCGCCAAAGACAATATGAACGTTTATTTAAAACTTTAGATTCAGATGCTGATGGGTATATTTCAGCTAATGCTATAAGAATTGATCAAATTGATATAAAAGCATTAGAAATATTAACCCCATTTTTTGAAGAACTACAGTCATCTGAAGATGCTTTGGATTTTACCCAATTTGCTAATAAAATGGATGTTTTGTGTAAAGGGTTGAATGTCGCTCAGAGAGCAACTTTGTTGAAAAAAGAAACTAAACAAGAGATTGAAGAACCTGAAAGAAAGCCTTATATAAGCCAAACTTCAGTAATTTTAGCAGAGAAAAAAAGAAGTAGCATGCCTGCTGATATGTATGAAAGGCTTACTGCTTCTAATAAGATGACTGAAATGAGGATGCAGAAAATAAAAGAAGATAAGGAAAAAGAGATGTCGAAGGAATGCACTTTTAAACCTTCGCTTAAATCTAATTAGTTAATTAAATTAAAAAGTTTTTTAGTTAGAATGCTATAAAAGAGTTTTTTCAGATATGATTCAAATTATTTCGAGGATTGATTTAGATTTGCCTATGAAGATTATGATTACATAGAATTTTTCTTGATTTGGATAAGTGATTAACTCAGTAAAATCTGCTAAAAATATGCTTAGAGCTAAATAAAGATTATTTCTAATATTTTTATTATAGAATTGGTTAATTTGATTGTAGCTTTAAACTTTCTTGTTATGGTCAAATAATATATAAATAAATTTTGAAAATTAGAAATTTAGTTTCTTAATACCTGATTAATAAAATAGCCTCATTCCTTACAATAAATACCCTTATCACTAAAACATAAAAATCCCGCTAAATAACTTTTTAATTTTTTAAAATACTTTAACTAAATCATATTACCAAACATAAAATAACTACATAAAAAATCAATCTTTTAAAACAACTTCACCCTATAAATCCCTTCACTAACAAAAAAGTTAATAAAATTCAGCCCAGACTCAAAATCCTACTTATAAAAATCATTCTCATAATCGACATTAAAAAAAGCATCTATAAATTACATCCAAAAAAATATATCAGCAAATACCTTAATCAATAAATATTCATATCCTAATCATCTAAACAAAAATCTTAAATCCCTATCAATTGACATTTGATTTACCATAACCCAGATATCATTCCTGAATACCAGCTGCTTTAATACTAATAATACCATATGGGACAAAAGCATGTAAGATTTCTTATAAAGGAAAACGAACCTAATCCAAGTTTTAGTTTCAAATTAGCTCGTAAGAAGAATGAAAAAAACGAATTTCGCCATATCGAAAACCCAAAAAACGACTCTGAAGATAGTGTACCTTACCCATCCTCATTGTCTGATTTATATGAAGACTCAGACTCATTTCCTAATCGTAAAGTTAAAATAAAAAGATATAAAGGTGCAAAAACTTGGAAACATAGTCGAAATTTTAAAGAAAAAATAAAAAAGTTCGAAAAACAAGAATATAACTTGGTAAGGTCATTTACAGAACATAGGGTAAAATTTGAATCGAATATTCCGGATTTGGATGAGAATTTGGACTTTAAATCAAAAGTTAAAATGTTTGAGAAAAATGAATCGAGGATTTGTCTTTTGAGAAGCAGGAAGGATTGGGATAGACAGGAAAATAGAATGAATGCATCACTTTCCCTGAAAAAGAAATATAAGAAACAGAACTCTGGAATCTCGACTATGCAAAGTTTTAGGAGTGTGCTGATTGCTAATATACCTGATGATTAATTTAATAAATTTTGTTTCTAAGAGATAGAATAGGTAGAGAAAATAGGAAGGTATGTGATTTACGGTAAATATAAGAAATAGAATTTGTGGATTTTGAGTAGAGTGTTTAGGGTGTATGATTGTAGAGAATATTTTAACTTGAGTATTTTAGATTTAAAATTTCATCTATTTTTTTATCAACTTTGCTGCTTATCATCATTAGATATTTTATGATTTCCTGTAATTCATATACATTTGTTTTTCATGATTGATTTTTTAAAGCTTTTATCAATTTCTTATGAGGATTTCTTATTGCTGTATTTTATCACCAAGACATAAACCTAACAGTTGGAAGTGAAGAAAATTTTAGAAATTTATGAATGCTTTGTGATAAAAAATATAATTAAGGAAGAGTTTTTGAAAGGCGAAAACTTGATTATTAGAGAAACACAAGGGAAATAATACTGAGTATTTTATTGAATTTGTAAGCCATAGAATTAGAGGAGCATTTCATAAAGTTATTAAAGAAGGAATAAGTCAGGCAGTGTGTTTTCTAGAATCAATGGAAATCGTATAAAATTTGAAGAATCTTATTACTGGGGTAGAATTTGACGAGCAAAAAAAGATAGATCATTTCAAATACTTTATAAATCTTTCAGATAATGAAATACATACTTCTTTGTAATTGATATCATGCTATTTTTTTTCACATTTCTTAATATAGTTTCTTAGTTAAAATTATAATAAAGAAAATACTTTTAGCAAGTAATAATATTATTATATTGACAACTTCTATTTTAAATAGTCAATAAAGTATAAATAATTTAATATATGGCTAATAATAATTCAATACCAAAGATATTTTTTTAGTCATAAAGATGTATCTTTGAAAGATACGAATAATATCTTAGAAGAACCTATAAAATAAAACCTTATTGCAAAAACTAGATATAAACTATATTTATCCAAACAATTAAAGTCTATATAGCACTTAATAAATATCAAAATTTCAAAGATATAAAATATTAGTTTGGCCTTAAATACTCTAAATTTAATATAGTTACATTTAAATTACTTAATACTATAAAATATGTTTTTTTGCATAAATTTCACAGTTATTCATCTTTTAATTATATAACAGTAGGATAAATAAAAATAAATTTAAACAGAAAATTGCTTTAATATATAAGAATCTATTGATTATGCCTAAGAAACTTATATTTAAATTAGTTCTTATAAAATTATATGATTCTATATAGAAGTATTATGATTTTAAAAGGTGAAATTCTAAATTTAAAGGTATTTGGGTGAAGATTTTTAAGTTTGAAAATAGTGGACAATTTTGTGTTGTATTTTAGTTAATTATTATAGCATATAAAGATATTTCAGCTAAATGATTATTTAATTGATGATACTTTTGGTGAGATTTTAAATTGATTGACGTAAAGCTTATAATTTTATATAACCCGGAAAAATATCACCTACTTTTAAGTTTTCAACTTTCAATGAGCATGCTTTACACTGAACAAATATACATTTCATCATCCCTAATCAATAATATTCCTTTATAAACTATAGTATTATTAGTAAATGAAAAGCTAGCTTCTTGATATTAAAAAATTTGTGTGTAGAAATTAATATTGAAGTTTTTAGGTTTGCTGGCTTAGGCATATCAGCTAGTTGAATCTGTGCTTTTATAGTTAAATTATAAAATCAGCACTAAAAGGTAAATACAGTTTTTATGATGAATGGCTTTGCCAAAGATTTGACTCTCCTATCTTCAGCAACTTCATAAAATAATCAAACTCAAAATACGATTTTTTTTATATATCCAGTGCTCAAAGTTCCTAAAAAAAATTGTTTTCTATTATATGCACATTTTCAATTAGTTGTGTGCTTTCTAGAACTAATTATTTTCATTTATGCTTAGATAAGATTATAAATGATTGCTGATTTTTTTGTTTTGATAAATCTTCGACTATCGATCAAGCATCCTCTTAATAGTTTTAAGTGATTTTCTTAACTGCTTTAGCATCTTTATGTCTGAATTTTGGTCGCATTCTAAGAGAAGATTTACAAGAACTATTTTACTTAGCTTTATATTTTTAATGAGAAATGATAAGAAATGCACTATTTTTCTAATGATTATAAAGATTTAAGCCCTAGTTTCACTATTTTTCTAATGATTATAAAGATTTAAGCCCTAGTTTGATTTTTTTTCTTGTATGTATATAAATTAAGTTGACTTATTAACTAATAATTTGATTTTGTACTTTTCGTATTCATTTAGGACTACAGATTAAGAATTTTCTTTTAAGTTTTTGATATTTTCGTAGATAAAACCTTATGCCATTCATACTAAAACATTAGATTTTACTAAAGATATGCTTGAAAATTACTTAGTTTAAATTTTTTACTCTCATTTATAATCAATTATAATTTTATAATTCTTTTTCTTTCTTTTATTAGAGTA
>MPUH01001540.1:0-13209 GCA_001970955.1 Stentor coeruleus | reverse complement strand
GATTACTCTAAGTCTTTTAAGTTTGGATTTAGTGCATTCTAGACGCAGGACAACCTTCTTAGTTGTTTTAGCTTTTTTGTGGAAGATAGGTTTAGTCTGACCACCATAGCCACTTTGCTTACGATCATAACGCCTTTTGCCTTGAGCAGCAAGCGATTCTTTACCTTTCTTGTATTGGGTTACTTTATGAACAGTATGAGTCTTGAGCTTTGGGCAGTAAGTCCTAATGGTCTTCGGAACTTTAACCATTTCTAACCAATAATAAAGGGAAATGGCTTGACTTGAATAAAAACTTGGAAAAAATATTACATTATAATTTAAGGCTTTTAGAAATTTTGAATATTGGGAGAGATTTTAGGTGCTATCTTTAAAGTGTTTTATTATTGTATATGGTATGATAAAAAGCTTTTTTTTGAGATTTGTATAGGAATTTGTTTGTGTTTAGGATTTTATGGTATGGATATTGGCAAAATATACAGATTTGGAATAAGTTTGGAGAGGTTATTTGAATGATTAAATTCTGTGTTTTGGTAGTTTAAAGATTTAAAGATGAAGATACTTTTTTTGATGAAAGGGTTGTAGCTTAATATGATTTATGTTATAGTTGTTGATATATGGATTGCGTGCTTATTGATAAATATAAAAAATATTTGATATATTTTCCTTTTATTACTTAGTATAAACTAGTTATTAGTTCAGTTCCCAGCTATATTGTTTTATCTACAGTTTTATTACTCAAATACTACAACCTCTGAATAATAAATGCTTCAAACCTATAATTTTTTATCAATATCAATTGCATTCACTATATCATCTACATAATATCACACATCTCCCACATACCAACATCTTACAATCCCATACCTCATATCCAAAAGCTTTATCCACCTCTTAAAACAAACAAAATTTCCCCTAAAATCCATCATCTTCAGCCAAAAAAAATAAAATCCCAAAACTCAAACCCAAAGTCTTAAAAATTCTAAAAGTCGTAAAAATCACTNACTCAAACCCAAAGTCTTAAAAATTCTAAAAGTCGTAAAAATCACTAAAAAACCTTCATAAACCATCATAAACCACAGCAGCCCACATCAAAACTCAAACAAACTCTTACAACATTTTTTATTATAAATGTTCTTATCCAGCTTCCGTCGACCTCCATCTTCTAATAATCGAAGTACACCTAATCGTAATCTGCCAACAACCACAGTCTCAGGTACCTCCATAACAAGACCAAGAGCTGGTAAACCAGTAGAAGTCAAGCCACAAGTTGGGGCAATCCAAAGACCATTCCCAACATTATCAACTCCTACACTACTAGATCAGCCAAAACCCTCAATAAAACAACAACCGTAATTACTAATCAGTGAAGAAGAAATAATAATCCACGTCTGTGATGAAGGTAAAAAAATTAACCGTGATTTCAAATGTCCTAAAAGTATCCTCATAGCCAAAATGAAATACTTTGAAAGCCATTTACAAAACTGTCAAGCCGTTGAAGATCTTGAAATTAGTGTACATTGCGATGTAGACATATTTGAATGGCTCATACAATATATGCTAGGTAAAGAAAAACCATTTTTAGAAATGAATAAAGTTATCTCAATACTTATAAGTTCTGAATTCCTTCAAATGCAAGAACTTGTTACACAATGTTTAGAATTTGTCGCTAAAAACCTAGAAGAAGTTGTTAAGCTTCCAATAGACATGAGTTGTTTGAATCAAAATCTCTTAAAACAACTGTCAAAAATGATAGTCCCAGAAATTTTAGATGATATTAAAGATAGAAAAGACAAATTGGTAAGTAAAGTTTATATGAAAAAATTAGAAGAGTTTCTTGAAGATGAAAATAATATGTTTAGTCGATGTGTTTATTGTAATAAATTATATACATCAGCACAACACGAATGGATGATATGTGAAAAAGCTCAGATTTTTATAGATTTTCATGGTAATGTTATAGCACAACATATACCTGATAGGAATTGGGATATGAATAAATTTTTATTGTTTTTAAAAGAACAAGGACTTTCTTGGAGAGATGTTTATTGGCGTATTTGGGGCAGACTTCCTTATTTTTCTTGTATAAATTGTAATAGTACGTTTATTGGGTCTGAACTTGGACATTGTAGTTTTCATACACAAGAGCCAAGGTTTAATTCTGGGTCTAATGTTGGGTATTATGAATGTTGTAGACAAAAGGCTGTAAGATTTGATACTTCGATTAAAAAAAAAGGATGTAGTGCTAAAAACCATGTAGTTAAAAATGAAGCTACACATAGTAAAGAATATGAATTGCTTATGAAGAATTTTACTGTTATTGAAGAACCTTTTGATCCTAAGCCTGATATAAAAAATGGATTAGAAAGATATGTTTTGATGTTTATTGGGAATAAAGGGGGGAATGTTGAATTAGAAGTTGAGGAGGATTATGATGAGGATGAAAATGAAATTGAAGAGGTTAAGGAAAGTAAAAAGATTATTAAGAGTAGAGGGAAGAATAATGAGATGAATCCAATGAAACAGAGGGTATGGAGGCTTGATAATTTACGGTTAGATGATTATAAGAAGATGAAAGAGATTAGTAATAATTTGACGAAGATGAGGAGGAAGAAATAAGGTGTTGTACAAGTTAGTAGAATGATAATTTTTATGAGATTTTAAGAGGCTTTTTTTTGTAGATGCAGTGATGATAGATTTAGGTAGGTTTGTAGGATTATAGGAATTTAGGTGTAGTTTTATGGCTTTGCATAGAATTTTTGGGCTGGAGATTAGAGATTTTTAGTGGATAGTAAATATGATAACTTAGAAGATAATAGAAAAAAATTTCATTAGACGCACATATACTTAAATGTCTTGCAGGATATGGTGGAACCCCACTACAATTGAGGGGAGGAGGATTTGATAATGATAGTGGACCTCTACAAGCCATATGTCATTGGGTTGTTCAAATTAATTCAAAAGTCTAGCTTAAAGATTTCAACTGATTCGCTATTGACAACGATGACCAGTACTTTCAAATATTAGTTCATAAATCGGTTTCTTTAAGAGATATTTGTATCAAAAGATACCCAGAACATTTAAGCTGTATAAAATAGAGATAACTGGGTGAAAACTGAGATAAGTGTATATTTACCCTGGTACCGCCAAAAGTAGCCTAGTCCAATTCTGGAGGAAAATACTATATTTGGGCTTTTTGGTAGGCGACTTCAATCTTTCGTTGAAGGAAAGAAATACTCAAGCTTATTTCGAAGAGGTTGGACCTAAGTGGGTAGTGCACAAAACTTTTCGTTTAGATCAGGAGGGAAAAGATCATCAATGATTGACAGACTATTCACAAAAGGATTCTTTGCGAAAATTACTCTGATGTCAATAGGAAATGCGAAGCATTCAGCAGTCTACTGGGAGACTGTGATAAAATATACAAACAAAGCGAAGATATCAGAGTAAAAAAAATTATCCAAAGCACAGATGAAGAGTTATAAAGAAGAAATGATCAAAGAATTAGATCTCAGCAAGGACTAAGGGAAATGTATTCAAGAGCAATAAAGACCACAACCCTTCACTACGGGCTGATTTATAATAACGTGTTAATGAGAATTCATAAAAAAAAGCAACCTATTAGTAAAAGGTATAAAGAAATTAGCATCCTAAGGATTTGATAGCACAAACTCGAAGATATGGCAAGATCATTTGAAAAAAAATTATATGTCGAATAGTTGGAATAGTATTATAGATACACTGATCAAAGATATACAATCGAAATTTATTGATTGGAGTAGGTTTAAAAGTTATCTCCCGATTGCTGTAAGGAGCATAAAAAGTAAAGCTGCAGGACCGGACAGTCTCAGAGCTTTTCATGTCAAAGAAAACTTAGATGGGAAAAAATTCTGCAAGGGATACTTTTACATCTCAAGCTTAAAGGTATCCTACCTTACTACCTTAACAAAAGCTACATTCTGCCTATAAAAAAAAACCTAATGCGTTAAGTGCAAACGACTATAGAACAGTAACTTTGACAAGCGTATTAATGAAAATTATTCAGAAAATATTTTAACTATTCATCGACGCCAATAATTTAATAACCCACAGAGAAGGTCAATGTAGCTTTAGAAAAGCAAGAGCGTGTGATATTCAGAGAGATATTTTACTTGTAAAACGCCTAGAAAACATTTAATAGAGCTAAGTGAAACGGTACTATTCTTTTTGTCGATATATCAAAGGCCTTTGACTCAGTAAATAGGACTAAAATTAGAGATGCTTTAGGCCAAAATGACTCGATACTAATAATGGCCTGTCAGAGCACGTGAGGGCTCAGGATCAGGCTTCAAAATTGTATCCATCCATGGATTTGGGTGGATAAAAGAGTTATATAAGGTTCTACGCTTGGGCTTATGCTGTTTAGTATAGCTATGAATTTCATTGAGGATTTACAGTAGAAATACACCTTCCAGAATCAAGAGAATATAAGATTGTATGCAGATAACATAGCGCTAATCTGTAACAATCAATAAGAAATGAGATTATTTTGGTATAACTTGACAAATTGGGCAAATCAATGACATCTAAAACCAAATATGGGACCAAATAAGATTGCATTGATGATATATTTAAAGGGGAATTAGAAGAATTCATTTTAGAAACAGGAATTAATGTCACGAATTCTTATATATCTCGGGCTAGACATTGATATGACAGGAAAGGGTATTAGAGTTAAGGCCCCTTCCAACAAGAAAATATTTGAAAGAGTCAAAAAACTTTAACGGTATAAAACCAAGAATGAAATATTTCTTGAAAGGACGGAGACTGGGCACAAGATGTATCCAAGGATATATTCAAAGCATCCTGAGAAGTATGCTTTATATGATGAGAATTGAGAATACGGAAGTTTTTCAGTTTTAAATATAATGGATAGAATAATGAAAGAAAAGAGAAATATGGTAGTGAATAAACTGAAGTTTAGGGAACTTTTCTCGGTCAGAAACTGGAAAGAACCTTATAGAAGATTTAGCTTAGCAGCTGAAATAGTTGAAAAGGACTATAGGAGGGATATTACAGGACACTTGAAATGGAAGGAGGGTTCTGAAAAATGCGATAGACATGGGTGCCTGCTATCAGAAAATCATTTATATTGTCATTAACCAGACATAATTAGTAATTGTATATTATTTTTCTTCCTGAAAGCAATAATAATATTTAGGTTATATTCATAAATAACTTCACGAGTTATATATTTTTTCATAGTTTCATCAGATACAAAAGAATAATTATAAAACTCCTCAATTTCTAATCTAATAAAAAAAATAATCCTCAACAACTCTTCAATAAAACCCACAAAAACTCTCCTTTTAACCAACACTTCCAAATTCACCAAAATCCTACAAATCCATATCCCTAAACTTAATAAAAAACTAAATATACTTCTCAAAGCAAGTAAAATGACCAGCCACCAAATTATCCTTCTCACTTTCCCATGTAATAATCAATATCCCTTTAGTCTGTTCCTCAATTTTCACCATCTCCAAAACCTCCTCAGAAACCTTTTCCCTAACTTCATTCATACTAGCATTAACTTTGCATCCAAGACAACAACGCACTTTCTTGTATCCAATCCTGATAAAAAGTTCATTGATTTCCTCAGATTTCCCTTCACCAAAAATTCCACCAACAAAATTCTGATGATATTTTTGTTTATGTGCATTAAGTAAAGGGTATTCAATATTAAGCTTAGTAAGTGCATCACAATGAATTACAAGCTTTTCTTGATTTCTAGGATAATAACAAGGAATACTAAGTGAATTCTGTACTTCAAGCTTTAAACCTCTTATTTTTCCTCTTCACCATGAACCAATACTACATTATCAGGATGTACCCAACGAAGAACTTATAATATTCCTCTATGATTTGAATGAGTACTAAATGATATTTTTGGATTTCACATCTAAAATCATATTCTTTACCATCTATATGAACAGCATCTTCACCTTTTAATAATTTATGCCCTATAGTACCAGAAACACAATATCCAGGGATGATTATAGTGTTTCTAGAATTCTCACACTAATCTTTAAAAATACCAAGGGATAACCTCCATAGGGTTTTTTGTTTTAATCGTCGCTCTATCGAATTGGGTTATATGCTGGAAGTCAAACATGTTTCTTGAAAGGAAAACTCTTTAAACATTTTCATTACACCAGTTAATAAAGATTTTATAGAGCTAATTAGCTTTTTCTGTCAAAGTCCCAGCAAAATGTACTGCACATTCCAGCTGAGATTGCTACCAGTAGGTGTCGAGTAATATGCAGAGCTCTTGAGTGGAAAGTAAATATGATAACTTAGAAGATAATAGAAATAATAGTACAGCCATAAGTCGATATGATCACAAGTCGATAGCGTCACATATTTTTAAGATCCCTATCACTAACTTTTTTTAATGTGGGTCTAATCTTTCAATCCAAGCACTTCTTAAATGCCTATCCCCAACAATATTATAATCCCCAGTCCATCATAATAAGCTCTAATATTAATATCTCCAATAGCCAAAGTTTGATGTAAATCTATTGTTCGAACTTTACTAATACATTCTTACTTTTTTCTTGGGTATAAAAGTTAATCTTAACTTTATGCTCAACACATACTTTACGGAAATCATCAAACATTAGAGAATAATTGCTCTGCTGACATTATTATTGAACCATTATAACCTTTCATTTCTGTGAAATAGGGAAGGGCTCAAATGGTCAAGGTGGAAATGAGTGATTAGGACTACATCGATTAATGGGGTGCAATCATTTGTATTACCTAGAAAAGAATGGGTATCTACGATTATCATCATAACCCATATGAACCCCACAATCAAAATCACGGTCCTGCAATTTTCACGAGGATACAGCTACGACCGACTTCTTTCCCTGTCCCAAGTGGGATAATTTCGATTGGCATTTATACCTGTAGCTCGGCTGTGGAATGGAAATTCATTTTTTTAAGTAAACTCATATGCGATTTTTAGATAAAAGGAAATTATATATGATAGATAAGTATATTTATTGTAGTTTATATATAATGAAAACTAAATTTACATGATAAACTCCTTGATTTAGGTTTTACTATATATTTTTCTGTAGATTTCTGATTATATAAATGTCTAAAAGGCCCAGGGAAGAAAGCAAGGAAATCATAAGAACAGAATTAGATAAAGAGTTCTATGCTCGAAATACTGTTATTGTAGCTAAAGAACTTGTAGGAAAAGTTATGGAACATACAACTCCAGAAGGTGTTATAAGTGTTATAATAAGTGAAGCTGAAGCTTATTCAGAAGAAGAGGCTTCTTGTCATGCTTATAAAGGTAAAAGTAAAAGAAATGAAGCTATGTTCGGTGAGCCAGGGCTTATTTACTTATATTATATATACGGGAAAAATATTTGTATCAACTTTGTCACTGATAGACCTGGAAAAGGATGTGCTGTACTTATCAGAGCATCACAACCATTACGTGGAGATCATTTACTTCAAGATATAAAGAATAAGAAAAAACTCATGGATGGTCCTGCTAAAATGGTTAAGAACTTGAAAATACCTTTTAGTTACTATGGGAAATCAGTACTTGATGATAATTGTCCTTTGAAATTGTATGATGAAGGATATGAACCTGTGGATATGAAAACTACACCTAGGATTGGAATATCCCAAGCACAAGATTTACCTTGGCGTTTTGTTGCTAAGGAGTTTAAAAAAATTGATAGTTAGTTTTATAGTTAAAAAAATTAGGATGTTTTAAGGCTGGGTAAGTAAAAATATTGGTTTGGTTGGATAAGGGTAAATTGAAAAAAAGGTTTTTGTGTTAGGGATTTTTTATGAGATTATGGGATTTTAATTAGAGTTGTTAGGAGGTTGCTAGATAGTGGAAGAAATTTTAGGAATTTAAGGATATTTTTATTTTTGTTAGAATAAGTGTTATTATTAGATATAAGATATGACGATTTTTGGTGGGAAGATAAACATATTGGGTTTCTGTTTCATTGATAAATCTAAAGGTAACTATATGGCTAATATTAATACTCTAAAAGAGTTAGATTTTTTTTAATGGATTTGGTGCGTGCTATTAAATATTATCTACACTAAAGTTATGATTATGATTATTAATATATTGTCTCAAGCATACATCAACAGTAATTTCTTAATCTCTCACAATTCTTTTTTGAAATTAAGTAAGCTACAATTCATAATCTTTTCACATAAACTATCAAAACATTTTTTGTACTTAAATTATCTCAAATACCTTATCTTAATTTCTAAATCTAGTATTATTCCACAGAACTTTAAATAATTTTTTCTTGAATCTCATAATATTTCTATAATTATCACTTAGAAAACTATTTTCTAACACAAATACAAAAACTATTCACACTAAACTTTTTAATATTTTATCTCCACATAAGCTTCCTCCTGTATTGCAATCCAAAACTTTTAATAAGATTTACAATCTCTTTAAAAGGAATATCAGCACCCCTAAATTATAAAATTTTCCACCAAACATTAAAACTTTCCTAAAAGCAATTCTTGTATATTCTCCTCTCTTCCTATTAATCACTAAATAATTTTCCACACCAAATCATAATTTTCCACAAACCATATCTACTCTAAACCCAAACTATATTATAAAATTTTTACTATGGTAGAAGCCGAAATTCTAAGAATCAACAAAAAGGCAATGGAGCAACTTCGAATCGGGAACACAACTGAAGCTCTCAAACTCTTAAACCTCGCCCAAGAAATCCTCCCTCAACTAAGCACCGAAAGCATAATCTGGGGACTAACCTTCAACAATCTCGGCTGTTACTTCAAAAAAACCAAACAATTCGATATCGCCCTAAAGCATTTCTATAAAGCTCTAAACACAATCTCAAAAAAATCCCTTGATATTCTAACAGTATCTGCAACTTATCTAAGTATAAGTTCAATATTCTCAGAAACCAACTTTCATGAAAAAGCATTATCTTTTGCAATAAAAGCATATAAAATCTTATATTCTTCTAAAGAAAAAAACATATCTATATGGACTTCTCTTATAATATCCCATAGTTGTATAGGTCGAGAATATGAATTTCTAAACAAAAAGGATAAAGCTTATAATATTTACTTACAAGGTTGGGAACTTTCTATAGAAAAACTTGGTAAAAAACACAAACTGACCTTGAACCTTAAAAAAAAACTCCAAAAATGCCAGGTGTTAAAATCATCTTCTGTAATACCAGGAAAGTCTATAAAAGTATCAACATTTCAAACTAGTTCACAAAGCTCGAATAGTTCAAGTCCTCAATCTAGAATAAAATTACCTGATATGTTAAGTAATCTTATAAGCCCAAATAAAAACTATTACAAAAACATTAAAAAAATACCGAAAAAATCTAATAAAATATCCCCGGTTCCTATAAAACATTTAGATACATTAAATCATTTAGTTCAAGAAATAGAAATGACTTTTAAGAATAAACAAAGGAAATATGTGTTTAAAAAAGATACTGATGATGAAGCTGAAATGCTTAGTAGTCGTCAAGGTATTGTAGAAAAACGGAAGAATATTTCTATAGTTAGAAGAAATACTACAGGGCATATAGAAGATTCTCAAGTCAATAATCAATTGCATATAATCCCTGAAGCTCGTAATTGAAATGTAGCAGAACGATCACAACGTAAGACCCCAGTTAAGAAAGACTTGAAACTTTAAATTGTTCTCCTAAGAGAATTTATATATAATTTTATCATACCTTTCAAAATATCACTTATATTAGGTAGGACTAAATTTTATTAATTAAAGCTGAGTTTATCATGTTGTGGTTCTTATTTTTGGTTTTAATGCTTTAGAAGTTAAGTGCTAAGATTTTGTTTTTGTTTTTTATTTGTATTTTTGAGATTTGAGCATTTGTTCTAGGTCTTTTAGGTACTTAAATTTTTCCTTTAAGGTTTTTCTATCTTGTTCTTGGAGTTTTTTACTGATGATTTCTAGTGTTTGGGCAGCATCTTTAGTTCATTTTATACCATAAATCTTAATCACAATTAGTTTAATCTAAGCTACTATGCTCAATAAATCTATCAACCATAATAATCATATAAAAACCATAAATATACAAATTTAAAAACGAAATATTCAAAACTTAGAATTCTTAACAATTTATATTTAAATCAATATACTTTCAATAAGTAAATTAATAATAACATACAGTTTTTTCATTAAAAAAATTAGCATCTCTTATATTTAAAATCCTTTCCTTTTAGCTTTACAAGTGATTCATATTTTCATCTGGTCTTTGATTTCTTGTATTTTTTCCATTTCTTTAAAAACTTCTATCTAATTGACTCTTAATATTTTCATTTTTTTTACACAATTACCACAGAGGCTATATAATTTTTTATTGTGTCTACACCTTTTTCTATAGTAACTAAAATATCATCTTCAGATCCTATTTGATATTGAACTCTAACTTGAAAATAAGATTTCTAGAGCCACTTTAAAATCTGAATAACTTCTAATTGATACTAAAAGCCTATACTCATTCATTTATAATCAAAAATTTCATATAAAACCACTATCCTAACACAAATCCAATACTCCAACACTAATCATGCACATTATCCTCATTACCTCACTATTTCCTAATCCAAAAACCTTAAAAACCCCCTAATACATCACCTTATCCACACAACCCTACTCAAACCTCATTACAAATCATATCCTACAAAACAAATCCTCATATTATTCTAATTATAAATCATATCCATACCTTAAGGAAGCAAACTATACTTCATCCCTTTATCAATTGTAAAAACCCTTTCCATCGGCATTTTAATCCCAGCATTTGTCCTCCTATCAGACTTACAATCAAATTCTAATATAACACAACTTATATCCTCTATAATACAATTCTCATTTTCAACCAAAGCTAACCACCTAACACGAGCTTCTTCACATAATAATCTTGCAATACAACTATTATCAACATTTACATCATTAATAATACTATCATTTATCTCAACTTTCTTAGCTTGATCTTTATACCCAGCTATAAAATTCACTACATCTTTATTGCTCATAACATCCCATACACCTTTAGTAGCTACAACTAAAAACTCATCATCCATAGTTATTTCTTCAGATATAACATCAGGATTTGAATTTATTCCAATATCTTCAGCACAAGTATATCCTATACAACGTGAGATAGGAATCCCAGGTTTATTACTATAATTTTTCCATATATAATAAGGACCGCATCTATTTCCATATTTGTTAAAATTCTGTTGTAGACACCCTCCTGATTTCAGTACTCTTACCATTTCTTTAGTATTTTTTGTTGAATGGTCGATAGTTAATTGTAATGAATTAGGCTCATTTTGTAATATTGTTGATCTACGTTTTGATATTTCTAAAAGGAAATCTTTTTCTTGAATAAAAGCTGAAGTTTTGGAAATTTGGGATAGGGTTTCTTTGAAAGTCCCAAGCACAGCTCTTGCATCACCTAAGTTGGCGAGGTGTATATAATTGTTATGGACTAATGCTAGAGTACATGAACATCCTGAGTTTTCTATGTTAATAGTTGATGTGGGGTCTTTGAGTTTTTCATATATAGTTTCTAGAATAGTGATAAGAAGTTCTGTGGGTCTATCAGTGAAGTTTTTCATTGATGTGATGAAAATGTCCTTAGATTCTTTTACACAATAGTCGCTTATAAGCTCTCCATTTTGACCATGGCCATCAAAGACCCCAAGGATTGTGGACTGACCATTACTATAAGTAAAACAAAGGTCTTGACATTTTTTTATATGTTTCCCACTTGGGTCTAATCCTGGAAGTGTGCAAGCTAAATATAGTTTACCTGAACCCCACATAGAAATATTACAACTCAAGTCTGAACTTATACAAAGTATAGGCTCTGTGTTACTAAAAGAGAGTATTTTTTTCTCTATAACTCTACCTTGCATATCGATTTTTTTCAATTCTACTGAGCTTTTTCTTGGATATGAAATCTGATTGCTGTTGTATAATAGTGAAGCATTTATAGCATGCTGGCCTTTATAAAAACAGATACCCATTAATTATTAATAAGTCTAAAAAAAGTTATAAGAAAATTATGGACTTATGAAAAATGAGGCAAGGGCTAAGAAATTAATTATAAATTTCGATCTGAAAAATTTTTAATGTGATGAAAAATTATTATTAGTTTGGGTTATTGTAAATTTATGTTTATTATAAGGTGTTATGAATTTATGCATGAACTATAGTGCTATACTTTTAAGAAGTAAAGGGAATTACATTTCTTTATATATCCTTTTAAATTCATGTGAAAAAAATTTATATTGCTCTTTAATACCTTCAGCCCTCTGATTAAAAAATTAACCTTATCTTTTATCATATCATAATCCCTTAATAATGTTATTTCGCTTTTACTTAAATACTAAACAATATTGTCTGTTATCCTTTTCAGGGACAACAAGTTTAATTTTTTACTAAGTGAAAATTATTTTTTTATATTTTTTGCTTTTATGAGCTCAGGAATTAGCAAAGAATTTTTTATTTTATTGTATTTTTAGAACACTAATTGGGCTAAATGGAATAATATATGATATTATCAATACTTTTCTTATATAAAAGTTATTGGTAACTTATAATTTCTCAATATTAATTAAAAGCATATTTTTTATAAACTTATAAGATTTATTAAATCATTATTTTTTTTTACTTCAGTTTTGGTCTCTTCACATGATCTCGGTTGAAATATATTATAAAGAGTAGTGAGATTTGAATTTTGAGACTTTTTTCAAAAGCATAGCTACACAAAAGCAAGGGACAAATCCTAAATATCAAAATATTAAATTCTATTTATAAACTTTACAAATTATAATTGAAAACATAAACTTACAAAGCAATCTAAAAAAAATATCAACATAAAATTAAAAAAAATCTTTGACCTTCCAACTGTATATAAAAATATCACAAAATTAACAACCCAAAAAATTAAACTAACCCTACACCTTTCCATAAATTCTCTCTTCTATTCTTCACAAAAACCACATCTATTTAAAAATCTAAACACATACAAAACTCATAAAACTAAATCAAATCAAATCATTCCATTAACTCCCTAAAACCAAAAATCTCCCTAAATAAAAAAAATCTCATCTTTTATTATCAAAATTTTTCTCCCACCTAATAAC
>MPUH01001539.1:0-13213 GCA_001970955.1 Stentor coeruleus | reverse complement strand
TTTTAATGTTTAGGATTTCGTTTTAAGGTTTAGGTGTAGAAGAGAATTATTTAGAGATTAAGTGTGAGGATTAAATATGATGATTTTTTTTGATAGAAATTTATATGGGATTTAGGTCTTTAGGATTTTAGTTAATGATTTAAATGAAGATTTAGGTTAAATTACTATTTTTTTGTGTTTGAGTATTGATGGGATTTATGATAAGTAGTTATTTAAAACGAATAAAATCACATTAAAAAATCAAATTTCATTAATTTTATCTTACATTCAAAATAATCTTCTATCATCATCCTAAATAAATATCAAATCTTAAAAAATCTCTGATTTTTATCATCAACCAACATTTTCTTATCAAAATTTCCTACAAACTCCTGCCATCCTCCAAATCCAACCTACAAAAAAAAATCATAATCAAAACTTATAATATAAAATGGAGCTTTTTTCCCGAGTTAGCACAGAAAAAAGACATCTATACGGAGAAAATGGTATCCTCGGTCATCGACGTGCAATATCCACAACTCTCGCTACCAAAAAAAACCCAGGTTCCTGCCACCGAAGAACCTATTCAAACACTTCCTCCGATTTCAAAGCTATTTTCTGCACAAGTCCTCAACTCCTAAAACAACTAGAACAAATCAATATCCAAACAGAAATCAAACCAAAAATCCCTTCATCTTTCCTAAGATTCCTTGATGACTCTTTAAAATATTTCACAAAAAACACACTTCCTAGCAAATTCCAAAGCACAAAAGACAAGCTTAAAAACGAAATCACCCTTTTATCATCATCAATAACAGAATTACAACAAGAACAAATGAAACTTATAAGCGAAAAAACTGAAATTAAAAGTCAAATCAAACAAGAAATTGATTGGAAAAAAAACTCAGAAATTTTTTTAAACAAGTTCAAGAAAAGGACTAACGAATTAGAAATTGCTTTGAAAAAAAGCCAAGAAGAACTTAAATATGAGAAATCTGTTACTATAGACCTTAATAGTAAACTTGAGTCTTTTAGTAAAGAAATGGATAAAGGAGTTTTTACAAGTTTACAAATTGAGACATTAGAGGAGTTTGCGGTGAGTAAAGGGAAGAAAAAAAGTTTGTATGGAGGAATTGCCAAAACTTTTTCGTTAACCCCATCTGCACAGTGTTTGAGTAATAAATCTGGAAGTATAAGTCCTGCATAATTTTCAAGAGGTATAAGAGATTATGAGAATTTTAATGTTAAAATTTTAGATTTTTTTAGATAATGTAAAATAATTTTTTTGTCATGGCTTTTGTTTTTGATTTAGTATTTTTATATAGTTTAGAGTGCTTTTGATACTTTGAGTTGTGGTTTTTAAAGATTTTGTAGACTTGATAGTTGTAAATATTGTTATTTTTAGTAAGATAATTGGATTTTTGATAGTTATTTGCTTAGATTTATTTTAGATGTATTTGTGGGAAGTTATATTGATAACTTGAAGGTATTTAATATAAATTCCTATAAAAAATCAGATAAAAGCTAATACTATCACTATTTTTTAATAACCCAAAAAATCCATATCTTTATTTCTATCCTTATAATCTCATATACATAAATTACTCAAATTATATAATCTTATCATCTTTAATGTTCCATAATTTCAAAAACATATTTTCTCCTTATATTAAAAATCTTTTATTTATAATCATATAATCTTTATGTTGATAATATTTTCTTAAAAAAATTTACGCTATTTTCTCCCAAAATTTTCAATTAGAAATTTCTTTGATGGGTTGGGGTTATTTTATTTTACAACATTATAAAATATGTTTTTTATGCTAAGCATTTTATTATTCCCTGGATATCTTTGTTCATCTTCCAGGACTACAAAACTAAATACGTATGAAAAATACTATGGCTCATGGATCACTAGTAACAATTTCCTTGACTTCACACAAAATACAGGATATATCAAAATCAAATTCCCAAAGCAAACTTCTTGTGACAAATCAATCATTGCTTTTACAGTGAAAAATGGTTTTTATAGCGATGATATTAAAAAGAAATTCGGAATACAAGAAGTTATTGATAATCAATCAGAAAAAACCATGACTTTTAATACAACTAATATTACTCATATTAGTAGTTCTTTGAAAGGAAAATATGTAAACGGATATATTTTGTTTAATTTAGATACTAGTATAAAGGGAAGATTTTGTGTTAATGCGGAATGTATAAATTTTAGCGCTACTGATCAATACCTAAAAAAATACGAGAAGTCTAGGGTTATATATTGTTTTGTGCTTTTTTGTGTCTGTTTTTTGCAGTGTTTTATAGTTGCGAGGGTACATGATTTGTTGAGTTCTGATGAAAATATTGCAAGAAATGTCTCTTTGATGAGTTGGATTATGAATGGGAGTATTGATTTTTCAGTCACTGCTTTTAACATTTTATAATTACTAATAAAAAAAACTATAATTATCAAAGCTTTATATACGGAAATGTTAATATACAAGAACTAGTCCGTAACCAAGAATCAATGGAAAGTATGATGATGGGGCTTATTTGGTCAACTGTATCCTTTTATAATATTAGAACCAAACTTTTGTTTAATATTTTCTACGCCCAAAGACCATCATTAACACTCTCCTCAGCTTATAATCTTTTTACAAGGAAAATTTTGATTTTTTGTAGTTTTTATTTAGGCATAATTTCTGCTTTTACAAATCTTTTAGTTTATCAAATCAAAATCCTTTACTACTTCCAAATCTTTTTCATGTTCAGCTTTTTTATACCTCAAATTTACATCAGTGCAAAATATAATATGACTGCTCCTTTTAGCCCATTTATATATATAATCGTTACAATTTCAAGGCTTATTTTACTTGTAAATCTTATTTAGTATATATTTTTCCCATCTCCACATAATCCTTTACATCTGAAACCTACATATGGGTTTTTCTATTTATGCTCAATCTATTTATTGTTACAACTTCTTATAATCTTATCCCAATTCTACAAAGCTCGAATTTTTATCCCAAGCTGCTTTCTTCCACGTCCTTACGAGTATCTAAAAAGTATCGAGCTCACATCTTTCAAGCATTGCAGCATCTGTTTAGACAATAAAACAGAAAAAAAAGTTATGGTCTCACCTTGTGGGCATTCATTTCACAAAGACTGTCTAAAAAAATGGTTAGAAATAAAGCTCATCTGCCCTATGTGTAGAGAAGCTTTGCCTATATTTGAAGGTAAGTGATATAATAATTTTTTTTATTTGAATTATAATCTAAATTAAAATACTTAATAAACCCTTTGATACAATAGATCTAGATTCACATGAAACTTTATCTATATTTGAAGGTAAGTGATATAATAAATTTTTTAATTTGAATTATAATCTAAATTTAAATACTTAATAAACCCTTTGATACAATAGATCTAGATTCATATAAAGCTTTACCTATATTTGAAGATAAATGATATAATAAAAAAAAATATTTGAAGTATAATCTAAATTTAAATACTTAATAAACCCTTTGACACAATAGATCTAGATTCACATTCAGCATATATTCTATCTTCATTACACATAAACAATTCCCATATTTCGCTACAAACAACTTGATCTCCAGGTTTTAAATTTCTCACAGTACCAGTAGTTTCAGTTTCTAATAAATTATTATCAGTGTATATTTCAAAATTAACCCCTCGGTCTGGATAAGTATCTTGAGCTCCAGAGAAAGTTTTTAAGAAAACTAAATCATTATGATAATAAGCGCCCCAACCTTCATTTACTGAAGCTCCAATTTTGAAACTTGAAGATCCTGATTGCTGTTTGACAATTGTCCCTTGATCATTAAATATCAATCTTGGGTCATTAAGCTTTGTATATGACCATATAGAAATGTTTCTAATTGGGAGAAATGAATTTGGACCATGTTGGACTGGCTTTTCATTTGGGAAAAATCCGAAACCTCCTGGTCTGAGCATGGTTATTGCCCATGGACTTGAAGAAACAGTGTCTGTGCCGAGGTTTTTGAGCTTATGGTATAAGAGAAATCCTTGAGGAACTACTTGGATTTTTATTGATTTCTGAAGACCTCTTGCGTCGATTTTGCTTGAGTACCAGCCATCTTCATATAAGACTGGGTCATTTTCAGGATGATAAGTAAAGGAAATGTCTTCGGGGGTTGTCCAAAGACGATGACCTCCATAGTGTCTATAGTCATTTCCCCCTTTTAAACCTTTTTCGTTTTCTATTAGATGAAAAAGATTTTCTTTACCATCAAGGGATAAATATACTATTCTCGGCCCGATATCTCGAGTTATACGAAGCTCTAAATCTCCAGACTTGTATACATCACAAGTCCATCCTTCATATTCCATCATATTATATTTCTATTTTTTTCAACAACCTTTAAGCTTTATCAGTCATATTTATTACTCAATCTCTACAATGGCTGTAAAAACTTATCCACAAACTTCAAAACTTCTTCTTGTAACGCCACTGGCACAGTCTGATAATTCCACTCATCAATCTGATCAACAATCCTCTGTATCTCCAAAAAGTTATCATCTGCCTTTTTTATAACCAAATTCACAACTTTCACACAACTTTTAGCACTATGAAATAATGAATCTAATCTAACCCCAAGTTCACTTATTAACTCATAATTATCAATCCAATCTCTTTCTAATCTGGCAAAAGCAAATAAGGATATTTTTGAATTCTTATCAGCCAAAGCTTTAAATTCTCTTGGGATTTCATCACGGGCAATTATAATATCATTGACTATTGTTGTACCTAATTCATCTAATTGATGAAAAATATATGGAAGAAGGTTGCTTAATTTGAAGAGATTTTTATATTTGAGTTTAAGGATATCAGGAAGATTATCGGTATTGACAAGAATCCCAGGAACATAGTTTGAAAGTTTGAAATTGTAGTCACTTTTGCTAGCTTGTTGGCTATGAAGGGTAGCGATTATAATGTAAAGATAGCATTCAGCGAGCTTGGTTTCTAAAGACCCGGTGCTTTTGGCTTCAAGGATGAATCGGGTGAGGTATTTATTAATACGGTACTCTTGTGTGATGATTTCTTTCATATGTTTCTTAGCTTCATTGTAGAAGTCGTTGTAATAAGCTACTTTATCACGTAGAACCTCGTTTGTTCCTGCATCTAACTTTATTAGATCTGGTGGAGCAACACTAGCAAAGCAACCCATATTTATAATAAAAGTTGTAGTTGTGATTGAAATGATAATTTTATTAGATTTAAAATAAAATAGATTGTTTTGTCTTAGAAAATATAGGGTTTTGGGGTTTTGGCTGAATTTAGATAAGAAGAGTAGTGAGGATTAATATAGTTAAGAGAGTTTGTAAGGAAATACAATTCAAATTGATGAGAAAGCTATTTGTGAGATATGTTTTAAAGAATATATCTGTGATTTAAATATAATAAAATATATTACTGATGGGCTTTGTAAAGAGAATTTTTGAATAAGTTGGATTTAGATTAATACTTGGCTATTATTATGGATCAAGTTCATGAAAGAAGCTTAAATACTGATGTGATTTTTGGTATACTTAAAAAGTTGTCTTGTGAAGAAGAATTTAAGATTTTTATCAATTCAGAAACTCTAAGAATTTTTTGGAGTTTTTTAGGAATCTCTTGTTTTACTATATATGGAAGACTTTTTCCGTCAGATATTATTTTTAGTAAGTTCCAAGTTGAGGATTATGTTGAACGACAATGAAAAACTTTTGAAAACTATTTGCAAACTGTCTGAGGGTATTCTGATTTTATGATAGGTCAAGAAGATATCATGTCCAGATGTGTGCTTTTAAATGAGTATATCACAGAACTAAGCACTAATAAATATTGCTTAAGAGAAAACAATTTAAAGGTTGTCAAGTCTTTATAGTCTTATAAGAAAATTTCTGATTTCCATAATCACAACCGTATATCATCTACCAAAATCATACATCTCCCTTCCTAAATTCATTGAATCTTTTAAATCTCAACTACCAAAGCCAATTTTTATGTAAATCCAAAAACGACTAATATAAACTTATAATTTTTCTTAAATATGGTAAGAATCACTGTCGACCTTCTCAGAAGGCGCTCAGAGCATAACGAAGGCGAACTTTCAACCTTAGAAGAAATCTCTTTACATCAATTCGATATCGAAAGAATCGAAAACCTCGACAAATACTGCCGACATCTAAAAATCCTATACCTACAAAACAACATCATCCCTCGTATGGAAAACCTAAACCGTCTCAAAAGTCTTGAATATCTAAACCTCGCTTTAAATAACATATCTTTAATCGAAGGAATAGACAAATGTGAAAGCTTAAAGTAAAATTTATTATAGAAAACTAGACCTTACATTGAATTTCATCCCTTTATCTAACCTTGAATCAAGTTGTAGGCATTTATCAAAAGTTCCAACAATAGAACAATTATATTTAACAGGAAATCCATGTACAGATTGGGATATGTGTAGAAAAGTTGTTATATCTTTAATTCCACAGCTTAAACAATTAGACTCAAAAGATATAACACATACAGAAAGACTTGAAGCTTTACAAGAACTTCCTGGTCTTCTTGAACATTTACAAGTTGCAATAAGAGAAAATTTGTATCAGAAAACAACAAACTATACAAAAGAAGCAAGGATTCAAATGGCTCAGGAAAATGAGAAGATTCAAAAGGAAAAAGAAAGGGAAGCTAAAGAGTCTGAGGATAAACAATATGGTAAAATATAAAAAGGGGTTAAAAAAACTCAACCTCCACCTTTGTATAATGACCGTGGAGAAATAAGACAATGTAATCAAGGTGGGTATGAATATTCTTTTTATGAAAAACATGAAAAAGATAAACAATTTATTATACTTGAAATTGCTGTACCAAGGTATTTGGATACTAGTCAGATTGATGTTGATTTAAATCCAACTTATGTTAGAGTTGATATAAAAGGGAAATTTTTACAATTAACTTTTCCTTGTGAAATTTCTGTTAATGAAAGCCAAGCGAAAAGGTCACAGGCTAGTGGAAGTTTACAGTTGATTATGAAAAAACTTAATAATTCACTTGTCCCATATTTCTTTTTAAAAGAAGAATTGGAAGAGAAGAATAAGAAGGGAGGAATGAAGATGGAGAAAAAGGTCGAGGAAAATGAGGGTTGTAAGAAGATTGAGAAGGCTAATAATAAGGAAAAAGAGATGGAAAAGAAGAAAGAAATGGAAGAATGGGAAGATGACCCTGATGTACCACCTTTAGAGTAGATTTTTTAAGTAGTAAAGGTGATGAGAAAGGATGGATTTTTTTGAAATTTTTTAGTAAATGAATAGGTTTTAGATGATGTGTAGATAGGTAGGAATATATTTTATATGAAATAATGAATAAATAATTATTTTTGTAGTATTATAATATTATTAGCTGTTTTTAAATCATTATTTGCTTAGTTTTATTGCAAAGTACAATAAATTATACATTGAATATTCTGTATTAATCCAAAATATCATTAATTATTTTTATGCTTATTATTTTTCTCTTAAATTCATCACCAAGTCCTATCTTCCTTATAAAAAAATTCTCTTAAATTCCTATTCTTATAAAAACTTCCTATTATCTAACTTTTACAATATCTTTTCTAATCAAGAATCTCCTTCAAGAATCCTTTCTCATAATTATCAGTAAATGGAAGAGTCATATAGAAAAACCATATACACAATCATAGTCGTGGCAAATTCTCTAAGCATCCTCAGCTGTCTATTAATCCTATCAATCTACATCCTAGCCAAAAACCTCCGTATTTACGCTTTTAAACTTGTCAGCATCCTCTGTATAATCGACATCTTAAAAAGCTTATCAATGATTCTACCAACTTATTCTTTAAATTCCTCAGACTCTATGTGTAAAATCCAAGGAATCTTTGTGCAATTTTTTACTTTAGCTAGTTTCATGATGACTTTTATAACAGGATTGGCTCTTTATATGTGCATATATATAAGAAATGATTATATATCTAAAGCTAATTGGTTTTTTGGGATTATAGTATTTATATTTCCTTTTATTGGTACATTACTTCCTTGGTATTACAATATGTTTGAAAAAGATAGGGTCTGGTGCTGGGTTGGAAGAGATCCAATTTTTTGGCGAATCATAACTTTTTATGGACCTTTGTGGCTGTTGAATGGGATAAATCTTTGGATTTATATAAAAATCATAAGAAAAATTAATGAAAGAGAACATGGGAGTATAAAAAGATTAAGGATATACCCTTTGATATTAGTTTTATGCTATTTACCTGCTACTATTGAGAGAACTTTTGAGATGGTGTCTTATGGGGATAGTATTATTATGATTATTATGATGGGAGTTGGTGATGGGCTATTAGGATTAGCTAATGCAATATGTTATGGATTTACTGATCATGTTAAGAATTATGTGTTTGAAAAATTTTGTAAGAAAAAAAACCTTTCGACTCATGAACTTTTGGACTATGAAAAGATGATGTTAGAATAAGTTATATAATAAGATAGATCATTTTTTTTTTCATGTAAATTGTAGATAAAATACGTGTTTTGGAATTTAGAATTTTAAGTGTGGGTTATAAGCGGCAAGGGATATTAAAACTAAATTAAAAATCCATCTAAAAATCATAGCTTATCTCCCACTATTTTAATTATATTATATATCTTTGCCTTTATACTGAATAAATATAAAACCTTCTTTCAAGCACAATCCCAAGCAACAAAAACATAAAAAATAGCCAATAAATATATAATCTTCCCTATACTCACAGAATCAGTATTAAATCTAGCTTTCTAATTCTTTATTCACACACAAATAAATCTCATCTAATATCTTAAACAAAATCTCCAATATAACTCCATAAATCTTATTCAAAAATCAAATCACAAACCTCAGCAACTTTTAACTAACATCAAAGTCTACAACAAAATCAAAACTTCCATTATTTTCCATCAAAAAAAAAAGCAACAGCCTAAATCCTATAAACCCATTCTTTACTCTTTTTCCCCAACAAATAAAAACGAAATTAGCTTTCATCACCCCACTAATTTTTCTAAATCAAGTATTTTTCCAAATTCTATCATCTTCAAAGTTCTTTATCATTTCCTTTACAAATATTCTTCCCAAATTTATATCAAAATACAAAATAATTATATGGATAAGATTAACAAATACATTCTCTCAGCTATCATAAGCAAAGTTGGTCCCTGGCCCGAAATCATCCTTCTTCAAGCAGTATGTAAGAGATGGAAACAAGTTATCGAAGAGACTTCTCATTACTTTACATTTCAAGGTGTGCGGCATCCTCAGTTCATCCCATCCAATATAAAAATCGACCCTTACCTAGAGAAATTTAAGTCAGAATGGAAACTTAGAGTCCTTGATTTAAGAAACGTGAATATATCTGTTGAAATTTTAGCTGAAGTTTTATTACATCAATTGAATCTTGTTAAACTTGATTTGACAAATACTCAAATCAGTGTAGGACAAGTGTGGAGTTGTATGCAAGCTAAAAAACAAAAGGAAACTTTTCAGCTTGAAGAATTAAGAATTACGAATAATAGAACTGTTTACCTTGGATATGAAGCTTTAGTTGCAATATTCCCTAATTTGGTTAGACTTTATGCTGGGAATACACTGACTATATTAGATCATTTAAAGATTATATTAGGAAGGTTGCCAAGGTTACAGATTTTAGATATATCTTTATGTACAATTGATGTTTTTGATATGGCTTATTTGGATTTTAGAGAACTGATACAAGAATGTGATTTACAAAGGTTGTTTATTAGCGAGATTAATGAAATTGTTGTGAATACTATTGTTAGTATGAATGTGGAGATTGTAGAGAGTACTATTGGGGATATTTTGAATAAAGAGGAAAATGAGGAAAAACTTATTGAGTTGGAGGAGTGGCTAAGAATTGGTGGCGACCCGAATCTGCAGTGTAATCCTAATCATAAATTGTGGAAAGAACTATCATCACACCCTCAAATCGAAGTGATTAAAAGAGCTAAAGACCCAACTATGCTCCGGGATATATTTCGGCTAATGATCTCATACGATCTAGACTTAAGCCACCATACTTCAGAATCTTCTAATCTTCTTAACACTGCAATTCTAAGTAATCAAGCCGGTCTTGTTTATCTTTTACTTTCTCATGGTATAGACATTTCCCCAAGTTTAGTTCTTGAAGAAACCCCATCAATGACTTTAGCTGCTGAAATAGGAGATATGTCCATAATTCAGATCTTCCTAGATTTCAAACTTTGTAGTTTTGATTATTATTCACCTAAATTCTGTAACCCAATCTGTACTGCTGCTTATAAAGGTAACAAAGATCTTTTTATGTTTCTCATGGAACAAGAAATCCCTTTATTTCCTTGTACAAAGCATTCAAATATACTCATAACTTCTAAAGAAATATTAGAAATGGTTTTAAGTCCTGATAATAAAGAAAATTTCACTTTCCCACAAGAAATGCTTTATGAAGCTGCTCAGTATTATATTTCTAAAAATAATGCTGAACAAGCAATGCTGATTATTGAAAATATGGATGTTAGTGTTAAAGATGATGAAGTTAGGATTTTAGAGGAGAAAAGGATAAACTCGATGAGAATATCTTCGGATATGCATAAACCTTTACTTATATTGGCTACAGAAAAAAATCTTGTACAGATTATTAAGTATTTAGTTGACCATGGATTTGATATTAATGGGGAAGATATGCATGGGTGGACTGCATTTATGTGTGCTTGTTCTTATGGGTATACGGAACTGGTACCGTATTTTTGTGATAATGGGGCACTGGTTAATAAGAGAGATAAGTGGTGGAGGACTGGATTGCATCAGGCTGCGCAGATTGGACATGTTGATGTTGTAAGGGAACTAATAAGGTATGGAGCAGGATTGTCACCTGAATGCGATAAAGGCCTCACTCCTTTGAACTATGCGATCATTAACAAACACAAAGAAGCTGAAAATATTCTTAGAGAGCATGGAGCTAAGTGTGCTAAAGTTAAAAAAATGTGTAGAGTTTTTTAATAATAAACACCTCTATGAATAGCTTATAAATACAAAAATATAAACCTAAGAAGGTAAAAACCATAAACGTGGATATAAATGGTGAGGTTCATCAAGCCAGGCAGAGTAGTAATTGTCTTATCTGGAAGAAACGCAGGGAAAAAAGCTGTGGTGGTCAAATGCTACGATGAAGGTTCGAAGGACAGGCCTTTTGCCCATTGCCTTGTAGCTGGAGTTAAGAAGGCTCCTCTTTTTATCACTCCCAAGATGCACGAAAAAAAACAAGAAAGAAGGACTCGCGTAGGAGCTTTTATCAAATACGTCAATTATCAGCATATTCTCCCTACAAGATATGTTGTTAGTGGGGATATCGACTTTAAAGGTGTAGTCACTGATGAAAAAATGGGAAGTGTGAAACAAAGAAAGGAGCTTAGAAAAGAACTTAGAAATATGATGACTAAGAAGTATACTTCACAAGCTACTGTAAAGAAGGGAGAAAAGGCTGGAAGTCTACATACAAAATTCTTATTCAGTAAGCTTAGATTTTAGTTAATCAGAAATTAGATTTAAGTTTTAAGGGTAATTTTTTTTATGCTTTGTATGAGTTTATTTAGCAGTTGTGATATTTTTAGTAAAATTCGAGGGTTATGGTCAAATCATCGTTTGTTTAAACTTGAAAATGAAAAAAAGGAAAATTATGGTTTTTTACTAAGAAAGGAGGTTAAAGGTTTGAGTTATGATAGAGGGATAGGAAATTTTTGATTGAGATTGATGAAGATAAAATATGATTATTGATTAAAATTGCTATAAACAAACAGATTTATGGTTTAATAGTTTATGAAATAATTAGTTTTAGCCAAAATATTTTTAATATTTTATGTTATATTAAACATACTTTACTTTCTCTCCGCTTGATGTAGGTTATGGAACCAAAGCGAAAGTTTAAATTTTGACCTGCAGTCAAACTCTCACTTAGCTATTTCGTTTCAAAAATTCCCTTCTTACTGAACTAACTCGGGTTCATCCTTATTAGAGTTGGGCCATGAAAGATTATTCATGCTCGTCCAAGCATCCAAAAACAACCCTACAGCCTGAGCCTGGTTGCAGCAGCTTTATAAGTAGGTCTGTCTTACCTATTCTGTGACCTTTTGCAAGACTTGATGCACAGATTCATTAGATAAAAAATTTCATTGATAGAGAATACTAGCTACACACCTAAAAAATCACAAAGTGCATCCAACATCAAAAAAAATATATCTTTTACTTCAGCATATAAAAACTACTCACATCCAAAAACTTAATCTCAAAAACCATCTTAATTTCACTTAATCTTAATCAAAATCCACATAAAAAAATCCATCTACCCTATCCGATCTCCAAAGCTTCTATCAAAATCATATTAAAAACAAAAAAACAAAAAACAAAACATCCACAACCGTATCTAAAGTAAATTACTAAGATCTTCAGGTAATTCCTCAATACTCGTATTATAATGCTGTTCTAAATCTTTCAAAAACTGCGCATCACTTTCTGTGACAAAGTTTATAGCAACTCCTTTTTTGCCAAATCTCCCACTACGTCCAATTCTATGCAAATAATTCTAATAATTTGTTGGCATATCATAATTAATAACCAAACTAACTTGCTGTACATCAATACCTCTAGCCAGCAAATCAGTAGTAATCAAAACTCTAGTCGACCCAGTCCTAAATTCTTTCATAATCAATTCTCTTTGTGTCTGATCCATTTCTCCATGCATAAACGACACAACAAAATCTTTTTCTATCATCTGTTTACTAAGAGTTTCAACTTTTTTCCTAGTATTCGCATATATAATCGCTTGAGCAATATCTAAATTCTCATACAAATCAGCTAAAGTGGCGAATTTCCAATCTTCTTTTTCAATAGGAATATAATACTGAGCGATATCTTCTATAAGTATAACTCGTCTTTTTTATCAAGAATCCTAATCGGATCTCTCATAAACAAGAAGTTTAATCGGATTTCTGGTGGCATCATTGTTGAAAACAAGCAGCGTTGAATACTTCCAGGCAAATGCTTAAATATTTTTATTAAATTGTCTCTAAACCTTTTAGAAAGCATTTCATCAGCCTCGTCTAATATGAAAATCTTTAAATGCTGAGTCGATAAATGGTATCTTTAAATGCTGAGTCGATAAATGGT
>MPUH01001538.1:0-13228 GCA_001970955.1 Stentor coeruleus | reverse complement strand
GATTGAATCTCCTGATAAGTTGGATTTTTATAATAACCCTGGCATTATTTTGATTGGATTGAATCTCCTGATAAGATTAGGCAAAGGAGGAACTCACAAATAGTTGATGGTGCTACAACTATAACTAAACTTAAAAGAGAGAAGAAAGTATATGAAAGACGGCCGAAAAAAGTTAAATTTACTATAAAAGAGATGCATCATAACAAAGAAATTACTAATCCTGATTTTAATAACGTTGTTTCAGAAAATTTCAAATCTAGTAGTAAGACTACAATACAAAAGAATCACAAAAAGCATCATCTCAGAAAATTTCAAATCTAGTAGTAAGACTACAATACAAAAGAATCACAAAAAGCATCATCTTTCTATGATAGATGATAGAGACAGGAAAACAAGTATAGACTCCCATAGCGACTCTAAAAACAGTCATTTACACATCACAAATTATGCTGATAATGAAATGGAAGGTTATAAGATTAAAAAGTACAAGTCTAAAAAAAGCATGAGACTTTATAAAGTCCTGAGCGCTCTAGATATTGATAAAATAGAAAAACCAGATGAGATTAAAAAAATGGGGTCTTGTTCAAATTCAATTGGCCAAGGTTCTGGACTTTTACATGAAGGTTCTGATGAGTGTTCTACCCCTATACTAGACCTTCCTGAGTTTAAAAACCGTGATTTAATATTAAAAGCAAGGACAATATTTGCCGCCAACTCAGCTTCAGAAAATCACCGTTGCGAAGTTTTTTAACACATTATATTAAAAACTAAAATTATTAATTATAAACTTTTCACTTTTCTTCAAACTTCAATAAATATATAGAAGATCTCAAAGCAATCTGAAAAAAAAATTGATAGTATAAAAAAGTAAGTGAATTAAAAACAAATTAATTACATTTAAATAAAAGACATAAGTACTGCGGGAAATTCTTAAGCAATATTCTTTATCAACATCCACAATCCAATGCCTACAAAATGATTTAACTAATTCAAGATCAGAAATATATAGAAATCATCCAATATAAAGAAACTGCTTAAAATAATCAATATTAGTAGTAAAATAAATGAATTATTTTATTCTAATTACTATAATCTAAATCTTTCTTCTAATATTAACTGAATTCTATGAACTTTACTTACTCATAATAATTACAATATTTATATACTTCACAATTCAACATTTTCCAATAGATATCATCTTTTATCTCTTTCCTTTAGTTTTCTATAACTTTTATTTTATTAGTATTCTTAACAATACTTTCAATTATTTTTCTAAAATAAAAAACTGTAAAATAAAATAGACTTATCACTTTCTCTTTATATTTCCCACTATCATTTTCCATATCTTCATAAAAACCTCTTTGCCTAACTTCAAATCTGCCTTAAATCTCTAATTTTCTATCTTTCCCCATTCAAATAAGATATCTATCCATATTATACATAATCAAACATAAAATCACAACATCTCTTAACTATCATCAACCCATATCAAGCTAAACACAATCTTAAACCAACTATTCTCATCCAATCATACAAACATCCTAAAATACCAAGTATAATAATTACTTTAAAAGCAATAAAACCCCAAAATTAAACCGGCATCAAATTTTTTTCATAGTATCTAGTCACAATTAAAGCATCCAAATCAAACCTAATTCTTTCCACCATGAACTCAGAATCTCCTTAGAAAATAGCTTATAAATATGAGTATATTTGATCTTGATGATAAAGATCAGCAAGACTATAGCAACTGGATGCATATGGTCAGAGAGAATATAAATAAGACTGTTGAAGACAAATCCTTATTTTATAACTTCAACTTTATCACCTCACAACCTTTGACATCTGAAAAGTATGTATGGGAAAAAACTAAAGAGCCTGTAAAAAGATTATCAACAGCTATATCCATAATGCGTTCTTCCTTATCAACTTTACCAACATTAGGCGATGATATAGTAGAAGATATTCCTAGAATCTCAGATTTCGATTTGAGGATTTCACAAGAACTTGCCATAAGTCCAATAGTCCTCCTTCCACATAGGCGAGAGTGATATAATAACTAAGTATTTGTATATAAAAAAAAGCAAATAGCTTTTTATAAGGTTTTACAATATGTTTATATACAAGTTTTCAACCTTTTTAAGGCATTTTTTAACTTTCCAATTTAATAAAATACTCTTATAAAATAAGACCCTCGCTACCGTATATAAGCTTAGCACGGCTATTGAAATCTAAAGTCCCGTTACGTGTAAAACTCCAAATAGCTTCACAAAGACCTGTCCACATAAGTTCAACCCATTGTTCTTGATATCTAGGGTTCTCATAAAGTCCTTTCATCCTACACATTTCATTAACCATTATTGATTTAGCCCTTTTCCACACATCTTTCGCCCCTTCAAGTGGACTATTTTTACAGTAAAACCATAGCATTCCATAATTTGGATCAGCGTTTATACATATTTTTTTAAGATCATGGAATTTGTGTAGTTCACCTTTTAACATATAAACTCTTAGCATTTCGATAAATGAATCTCCGTATTGTGGAGTGAATTGAATTGCATAGTTTAGATACTCTTCTGCTTTATTTAAATCATAATATTTTGTAAATGGATTCATACGAAGTCTTGCTCCTTCACACCAGACTTCACCTGATTTTGGTACTTCTTGAATTGCTAGGAGGAATGCTTTGAAATGTAGACCTTTGGAAATTGATTCTTTATCGGAATGGAAAAGTTGGATCAAACTTGCCCAGAGACGACCGGTTGAAAAGTATTTGGAGACGGCTTCTTTAGCGATTTCAAGACCTTTAGCGAAACACCCACAGCGCATTTCGAGGTTTATCCGTTCTAGGTAGATTTTCCAGTCTTGTTTGGATTTCTCACATGCTTGAGTCATAAATTCTCTAGCTTTAGGGATATTATTAAGAAGCTCATGTGCTTGACTAATCTCAACAAACACTAAAGGTTTCTGTTTACTAGGGACTTCATCAAGACTGTTTTGTAACAATTTAAAAGCTATATCATTATTCCCTGCATGAAGTTCTACACGACTTCCAGCAATCCAAGCTTTCCATCTTAAATTATCAGGAGCTGATATCACAGACTCTTTAAGATACCTTCTCGAATCTTGTAGACGATTTTTTTTATCTAGAAACAATGCATAGTCTAGATAAAGTTTCCAAAGAAGTTCTTTACTGAGGTATTGTTCAGCATCTGAAAGAAGTGATTCTTGCTTTTTTCTGATTTCAACTGAGTTAGAACCATGTGAATGGAGTTTTTCTAAGATTCTAAGAGTAGAAAACCATAATGGTCCATAGCGTTGATTGCGGCTAAGACCTTTTTCGCAGAGGTCAAGGGCGAATTGTAAGTTGGATCCCCATTTCTCTTCGAATTTTATAGCTTCCAAATAAACAGCTCCAAAAGACCCGCAGTGATATACCAAGCTTTGTAATATATGTCTAGCAAGGTCGATTTTCCCATTCCTCGCTTCCATAAGTCCCCCTTCAAGGAGGATTTTCCAGTTTTTCTCAATAGTCCCACCACTTAAACTGCCAAGTATCCTTCTAGAAATTGAAATATCCACAATTTCCTTTTCAATTTTAATGAACTTTATAGCTAACTGGTCACTAAAAGGAGAAAAATGCAATCCTAGCATCAAATATTTATGGGCCAATTGCATCCTACCACACTCTTCTTCTTATTTACTATATTACAACCAAGCTTGATGGGCACTAGGTTGTAGTTTTACTGATATTTCCAAAAGTTTCCTAGCATCTTCTATTCGATTTTCCCTTTTGGCTAAATCGGCTAATTCCATAAACACTTGCCAATGAATTGAACATGGAAGTACATAAATGTTATCATGAAGATAGTAAAGGACTGTTTTAAAACCCTCGTTTTCTAAATCTTTTAAGCTTTTCATGAAATCTTTTAGAACGTTTTTTTGTTGGGAATTCATTTCATCTGATTTTTTGGGTGCATCTTTTATTGACCTGGTTCTTGGTTTGGGATCACGCTTGAACTGTTTGTCTGGCCTTCCTTTGAAACTGTTTCGATTTGTCCCGTTTGTTCGATTCTCAAAAGGAGTTCTGGGGGCTGTATTTAAAAACATCCGTTAATTTATTATATGGGAATTTTGAATATTTGATATTTTTTTAGAGATGATGAAGAAAGATCAGGAAGTTTGTGATTTTGGAATTTAGTTTGAGGGAGGGTTGTGAGAGGTTTTGGATTGGGTGAGGGAATTTTACAATTTTAGGAATTAGAAAAGGATTTTTATGGAGATGAAGATAGTAAAATTTTGAATTTAAAAGTTGGGTTGTTGAGATGGGATGAAGTGGATGAGATATTTATTTGGGATGATTAGCAGGAATGATTATTTTAGATTAAGGGAGAATTAAGTGGATATTTTTTAAAGATTTTTATGAAATTTATAGTGAGAATCCTGAGTTAAGTAGATTTTTGGTTATATTTTTTGGTAGACTTGCAAGTGGGTTATATTTTTGTAATTATGATTTTGGTTATTAGAATTTTATTTTTAATATGTGCTAAAAATTCAAATTTAAATGCTGAGATGTAAAAAATAATTCTTCAAAGTATATGATTTAAGCTTCAAGTAAAAATAATTGCTAAATATAGTTGCAAATACTTATTTATAAAAGCATTATGAAGTATAAGCATATAGCCTATTATTAAGAGACTAAAACTATTTTTATTTTTTATCTAGCTAAGTTGCCTGTGAGTTTTCAGTGATCTTAGGTAAGAATAATTTGCAGAAATTAGGGTAATCATTGTATAATTTTTCAGCTTCCTGACTGAAAAAAATTTTAAGTTTAAATTTTATTTTGCTGATGTTGAATAAGCCTAACCCAAAAATAGTTTTTATGTAGATCTTATTGGCATCTTGACTAATAAAACTAATTGTTGGGATTTTATCTTGACTGCATATGCTAATTTCCAAACATTTTTTTTCGATATTCCAAATTCCCACATTATTATCATCTGATGAAACTACAAATTTGCTATCTTTTGTTATTTTAATAGTATTAATAATTGAAGTATGCCCATTAAAAGCCGCTTCTTGTTTTTTTTCTTTAACATTCCATACCCTAATATCATCACATGAGCTTGACACAACATACTTATTATCATAACTGAAAAGGACATGATTTACTGGATTTGTATGCCCTTCAAATAATATCTCCTGCTTTTTATTAATCAAACTCCAAACTCTTACCGTTTTATCCTGAGATCCTGAAGCAATTAGCATATTATTGTTTGATATTGCTACACTATTAAGATTCTCAGTATGCCCTCTAAGTACAGCTTCTTCTTTCTTTTCGAATAAATTCCAAATTCTTACTGTAATGTCATTTGAACATGATACAATATATTTATTATCACTTGTTATATCTATGCAGTTAATACCACTATTATGACCTATAAAAACTGCTTCCAATTTTTTGTTATCTACATTCCATACTCTAACAATTTTATCATTAGCCCCAGATACAACAAATTTATTGTTTCTTGATATGATAGCGCATCGAACATTCCCGTCATGATCCCAAAAAAAAATTTCTAGCTTTTTCTCAATTAAATTCCATATTCTAATTGTATTATCATTGCATCCTGATACTGCAAATGAATTATCACTTGCTATTTTGAATATATTTATCTTATACTTTTGAGAGTCAAGGATTAATTGTTTCTCTTTAATATTCCATATTTGAAATTGATTGAATCCTATTGAGTATGCCACACATAATTTATTATCAACGCTTAGAGCTGTGACTGTATAATTTGGCATTTTTTCAATCATTTTTCTTTCATCTATGCTCCATATTATTGTTTCTTTAGTTGAAATTGTTAAAAACTGATCTTCATTAATAATCCCAATATTATAGACGCTACTTGTAAGTCCTTCAAATACAAATTCTTCTTTTCTTTCTTTTAAATCCCACACTCTCATAGTTTTATCTGCTGAACAAGTAATCAAAGTTTTTTTATTTTTACTTACCATAGAGTAATTTACTTCACCAGTATGACAACAAAATTTAAACTCCATTTGTTTTTTTAATAAATTCCACATAATTAAACTACACTCTATAGATCCTGATATAATAAATAGATCATCACTTGTAATAGCAATACCACTTATATAACTACTATGGCCTTGAAAAACCATAACTTGTGACCGATCTTTAAAATTCCACATTTTAATAGTATTATCATTTGATCCAGAAATAATAAACTGATCATCATTAGTTAAGATAACACATGTAACTTTATTATCATGTGCTTCGATAGTATCTTCTATTTTATTCTCTTTAAAGTTCCAAATTCTAATTTTTTGATCAGAAGTCCCTGAAACAATGAACATATTATCTTTTGTCAAGGCTATACTACTAATAAAAGAGAAATTGTCTGAAAGAGTTATTATTAGAGATTTATTGATTAGTTTCCATATTTTAATTGTACGGTCTGATGATCCTGAAACTATAAATAGGTTGTCACTTGTTATAGCCACACTATTAACAAATTTTGTGTGGCTATTTAATACTGCTTCTTCTTTATTTTCTATAAGATTCCAAACTCTAACACTCCTATCACCACATCCTGAATATTAATATGGTAGAAGACTTGCTAAAAGATGAACAGCAGTTCCAAGCGTTTTATGGTAGAATCTAATCTAATCGAAAAATTAAGTAGAAATTATACTTGTTTTTAGGGCGCGTACTATTACGCGATAACACTTAATTTTAATCATCACCACTTCCTGAAACAAAAAAACTGTTATCATTTGATATGGAAATACTGTTTATTCTTTCTGTATGGCCAATAAATATTGTTTCTTTTTTTTTTTCTATGAGATTCCATTTAATAATATCTTCGTCGAAAGAACCAGATAATGCGAATTGATTATTATTTGATATTTTTATGCACACCACATTATCAGTATGTCCTGAAAGTATTGATTCTTGGCGCCGTTCCTGTATGTCCCAAATTCGTACAGTTGTGTCGTTGGAACCAGTTAGAAGGTATCTATTATCACTTGTTATTGCTACACAGTTTAATCTTGATGTATGACCTTTTACAAGTAAGTTATATTCTGATTTTATTGCCTCTTCGCTTATTTTAAACCCATAAGGTTTGCTTTCTTTCCAGTTTTTAGTAAGTGCTCCACTTGAAAAATCGGGATATTCAAATACTAATAATTCATTAATAATATCCTCTACCTTAATAACATCTTGAGCTTCAAATACAGAAATTTTTGCATATTTCATATATTCGTCAATTATTTTATCAAGCTCATCATGTGATTTTGTAACAATATTTGTAATATTTTTGATAATAATTTCTGCCTCTTTCATAATATCTAATTTCTGTTTTTCTATAGTGTTAATTGACTCTTGGATACTTTCTCTCAATTGTTGAATTTTCTTTTTTGGCAATTTTACTCTAATACGCCCAAAAATGCAATAGCTATTGTTGGCTTCATGATAAAATATATGGTCTTGAGAGCATTTTTCACATAGCAGTTTTCCTTCACAACTATTACATTGTCTCAATGCTAGAGTTTTGCAATCAGAACACTTCAACATATTTATTATAAAGGTAATTTTATTAACTAAGTAATACTTATGGGATATTTGACAGAGAATTTTATTAAATAATACAAAAGGAAATACAGGTTTCGGAAGCACAGGAAAATGTTATACTGCTGAATTTGTTATTGATAGCATACTAAATAATTTCATAGCTGACTATTTTTTTGCATTTTGATTAAAACCTAAATTTGCATCGCTTTCTTAGTTTATTTAAAATAGTTTATGTATAGCCGAGAATTTATTTTATAATTATTATTCATTAAGTATAAATTGATATGAATAGAATCCCTATGGGGTATAACATTATCCCTATATAGTTATAAACTATCTGAGGATTGGTCATCCAGACATAATTTAATATTAAAACGCGGAGCTGCAAGTTTATTATTCTTTAACTGAACTCCCTGCCACTTAAACTCTACATCTCATATTTTTACTATAAAAAGTCATGCGGCTTGCATAGCCTTTATGTTCTAAATTGATTATAAAATTATAACACACTTGCTTTTTAAGGTTACATCCGCGTAGACTCTCACACTGTGGTGCTAGGGCTGTATACTTTAAAAATAATGCCTAAGTAAAACTAAAAAAAATAAAATATATCACAGAAAGATTAAGTTATTTTTTCATACACATCATAATATCTAATAACATATTATTATTCTAAATTAAAAGAGAGTCTACATATAGTTTATATGGTATTTTATATAAATTTTTTATTATCTTAAATAATATCGTATAATATATGAAATTATAGGAAATCATCTGATCTCTATTATCATTAGATTATCAACAGAGTATTTTATTGTAATATCTTGACTTTTATATTACTCTAAATATGATTTCATAGAAAAATATTCAAAAGTGTATTATAATAAATAGCATGCAGATGGTGAAAATGTTTAAACTAAATAGCACAATGAATAATACGACTTTTTCCCAACTACTCTTAACTCTAAATCAATATATTTCTCTTAATATCAAGTTTTATTAGTAAATTTCTACTTAGATCATTTCATATCATGATCCTTACATTAATAAATTTATATTTAATACCCTAAACCAAAATACTTAATCTAATTCTCCATTTCACAAGCCAGGATGAATAATAAGATTTATATTTATTTTCTGTTTATAAATTTTTGCTCTCTTATAAAAAATTTTTTTGATAATGAAAATAACTCAATTTAGTTATAATAACGACAAATTTTACTTATCACAGCTATATTTTTACAAATACTACAAAATAATTATTATCAACCCTAATCATCAACTTCACCATACTGCAGTTTATTTTTTATTGTATTTTACCATACTTTTTTTAAGTAAGAAACCCTTTAGCTCTAGGGTTATAAATAAATAATATGATTAATCAGGATATCGAAAGCCTAGAGTCTGAAAATTCTCTTTTAAGATTTCAGATGAAAATACCCAAGTGGAAAAAAATTGTCTTCACTTTATTAAGGTCACTTTCTATGAACCGTTTACCAGAAAATTTTTCATTATTCAATACAGTTCTTTTCTATGCTCAAAACATTGTGGTTTTAATCCAAGTCGCTTCTATTATCTGGATTAGAGATGTTCCAATACAAGGATGGGAAAATTATGAAAAATTTTGGACGATTATAGAATATTCAAGACTTGATGCTTTATGTGTAGAAATAGACTTAATTCAACCTTGTATTTATGGAACTTTCGCCTTCTACCTGAGTTTTTTAGCAATTCTGCCTATTTTGCTTATCTTTAGTGCCTTTAAAAAAACTATTCCTAAAAATCTAGTTTTTTTAACAAACAAATTTCTTATTTTGGCAGATATAGGAAACAATATATTATTCTTGCTTTTAATTATGGTCTTGAAGTACTCTTGGAAATCTGATACACCACATGAATACACTAAAAATGTGTCACTAAACCAAGGATCTTTTGGGTTAATTCTAAGCGTTTTAAGTTTACTAATCCTAATATTCATCAGTTACTGCAGTACTGTTTTTACTTATGATTGTAAACATTATAACTCAAGTAATTCTTTAAATGCAAAAACAACAAGCGATATTAAAAAAGCTTCAATTGTTACTAATTATTTCAGTATTATCCTTTATTGTTTTATATCCCATGACAATTTTCTTATATATAGAGGATTGTTATTAATCCTTCACTTTATACTAGCAATCATGTACTGTTTTTACTTACCATTTTATAGTCTTAAATCCAATTATTCTAATAGTATCATTCATATTTTTGTTGTTGTATCATGTTTTTTGAATATTGTTGGGTATATAATAAACAGTGTTTTTTTTTGTGTAATTGGATTGATTTTCCTATTTCCATTAAGTGCTATGTTATGGTTTTTAGCTATGAAGTATAGAATTGGGAAAATTGATTCTATTCAATTTAATTGTATTAAAAGCTTAAGAGAGTTTGAGTTGTTTATTAGAGAAAAACTTATTAATGGAAAAAGTGAGACAATAGATCAGACAGTTGATATGATTTCTTGTTTTTCGAAACGCTATTTAAGTGATAAACCGAAAATTTATGCGGTGTGGGTTTCCAGTTTTTATTTTTACTCATGTTCAAATGAAAAATTAGCTATAATCGAATTAAACCCTAAATCAATGATCCACAGCTCACTTGAAGAAGATTTTCAAGAGTACATCCTCAAAATCGAAATCACAAAAACTCTGAGTATTTCCGAAGAATACCAACTCCTCACCAAACTCCGCAAATTTGAAAAACTAAAAAATTTAGACAAGAAAACTTTAATTTCAGTGTTAACATTTCTTAAAACTATAGTGTTAAAAAATCCAATCGAATCAAATCTTTGTGATCCATTGAAAAATTTCAAGAAAAATCTTAGCAAACTAATAAATCTCAACTCAAAATTCACTAATCTTTACAACGATTCTGTAATGTTTCTAAGCTTTTATGCAAGTTTTGTAGATAACATTCTAGGAAATAGAGAAAAAGCTCTAAACTTAAACATAAGAAAAGAAAATCTGATTAAATTCCAAAAATTCAAAGACGTAAAACAAAGTTTGTTTTTTTCCGAAGAAAACCCAATGTTTATAACTAAAAACACAGGGAAAATCATATATTTTAATAAGCAAATTAGAAGTTTTTTTAAATCTTCTACAGACTATTTTTCAGAGCGTAACGTCAATACAATCTTCCCTTCATTTTTACATTTTTTCACTCATCAAAAGCTTAAATCATTTGAAGAAAGTAAAAAAAAATCTAATTTGTATTTAAAAGCTGATATTGGGATTATGGATTCAGAAGGTTTTTGGGTTGAAGCTTTAGTAGTTGTTATGCTGATTTCAATCCCGTTTCCTGTTTTTATCTTTAGTTTTAGACCTTTAAAATGCAAAAGACAATCAGCAATTATCGATAAAAAAGGGATAATATTAGAAATAACTAGAGGGTTTGCAAAATATATAAACAAAGAAGTGGCTGATGTTAAAGGGTTTAATATAGAAAAAGTATTAGAATTAGATCTAGGGAATCTAAAAAAGAAAAAAAGTGATAAAATTGAAAATGGTAATACAACGATTTATGTTTTGTATATGAAAAAAGTGGTTGATGATGTTTGTTTAAGAGTAATTTCGATTTGTAAAGAAGAAGAAAGTTTAAGCGAAAACACACAAGAAAGAAGTAGTAAAGTTATATTTGATAAAGAATTAGAAGAAACTGAAAAGAAAGTGTTTTATTTAGATAGTAGTTATTCTGGTAAAATTAATCAAGACACTTTGCTCTTTAATAGTAAAACAGACCAAGAAAAATCTTCAAGTAATTCCCACTCTATAGCCTATCTTAAAAAAATAACCATAGTCGCTACCCAATGCACAAAGTCCATAAGGTTTTTCAAAATCATTTTAATCTTATCAGTAAAGCCTACTTAGATCATCATAATCACATTATCCAACATATCTTTTTTAATATTCGCCAAATTTTCTATAGAAAAGCAGCTTTCCCACAAAGCGATAAACATATTAGGAGAAACTATTTCTATATTAGCATCATTAGGTGATATAAGTGGTATGGCTCAAGTTGCTTTTTCTGCAGGTTCATTAAAAAACACTCCTTTAAGTTTTAACCAATTTATTGGAGAATATAACAAACTTTATAATCTGACACATTATTATAAGAAAAACTCTGATACATGGTCTTATTGTCTTAATTCTGAGGTTTTATTTTCATCAAAAATCCCTGTGGTTATTATTAGTAATAAAACATATGGTTATGAGTTTATGACAATGTATAACTATTTACTTAAAACTTTGAAAAACTCTGAGTTTTTTATGAATGAAGTTTATAGAAAGACTTTTAAATTTAATGATCAAGTGCTGTTTTTAGAATATAATGGATTTGGAAAAGCGGCTTTTTATTTGAAAAATCAGCTGAAAAATGTGTTGGAATGTGAGCATGGTAAGGTAAGAGAGCTGATTGAGTATAAAAAAATACTTATTGGGTTTAGTATTGGAGTTTTGGCTATAAGTGGCGCTATGATGCTACCTTTTTTGTTTTTCACGCAGAAGAAAATGAATATTCTATGGAACCAGATTAAAAAAATCGCTGTAGAAGAATCGATTTTCTTTAAAAAGTTGTGTCTTGAAAGGCTAAAAACGATTCATAAGTCTAAAAATTACTCTATAAAAAGAATAACCCAAAAGCAAAAAACTCGCATACTCTCATTTTCTTATACATACAAATACGCTTGGAGGTTATTGTCTCTTTTTATTTTAGGATCATCATATTACATTATATCCAACTATTATTTTTATGATAAATTCAGCTTCCTCTTAGAAAAAAAGCCTGATTTTATTTTCAACCTAGTCAATGCCCGAGTAAAAATTTCAACATTAAGTTTTATAGACAGAAACTATCTAATGAGTTCTTGGAATTTTGATTTCGCAGGATTGTCTCCTGATTTCTTACCAATAAGCACTGATTATTCAGCAAAACATATTCAAAACACAGAACAACTAAAAAGTATAATGAATCATTTTGCCCTTCTTGAATATGGAGAATTAAAGTCACAAGCAATTTTTGATTTATTTTTTAAACAAGTGGAAAATACATCAAATATTTTGATGACTGGAGTTTATGCTGGAGTTCTTAATAATATTATTGAATCACATTATATAACATATTCACATGATCCAAATTTAAACCCAATAGTTATTATTTATATGGAAAATATACGCTATATTGGTTATGCTTTAAAGACAATTGTAGATGAAGCTCAGGATTGGTCAGAGATTGTTATAAGGAAGTATTTGAATATGTATGTAGCTTTTGCCATAGGGTTTTCTGTTGTTATGTTTATTTTATATGCTGCTGTTTATTACCCTTTTTTACATTTGCAAGGGAAAAAAGTTAAAGCATTGGAGTATATGGCAAAGGTAGTTGCTTTATCAAATATATCTAATTCTAGTAGTGTTGGGTTAAGTAAAGTTAAAAAATAGTTTAGTATGATGGAGTTAAAGTTTTAAATTTTTAAATCAGCAAAAATTCCCTTGGTATTTATGTGATAAAATTTACAAACTCAAGAATAATATTAGATATATATGAAATTATACAAATTGGTTCTGAGGTAAGAAAATGTTTTAAATTTTATGTTTA